>APFE031505029.1:17986-49403 GCA_000404065.3 Pinus taeda | reverse complement strand
TCTAATAACAATGTTTTTTCACATTTTTCCATTAATATATTTTATTAATCATAATAGTTTTTTTTTGTTTAATTATTTAATTGTTGTCGATCTTTTTTCATAAAATTATGTTATCATATACCAATAAATTATTAGCAATTTGATTTAACCATGCACTTAATATTAACTTAATTAAGTAAGTTATATAATCAAGTTACACTCATAAAAAAATATCTTGCTTTTTTACAAAACAAAACAAGTACTAAGCAACAAATTAACATATTATACTTGTTTGCCATTTTTTTTCCAACTACAAAATATTAAATTTAAATATTTAAAATAACATTTTTTTAAATGAATTTTTAGAAAAACACCAACAATAATCATTTCTATTAAAAAATTATAAAAAATTTATAATTTATATTATAGGACCTATTTAAAATTTCTAATCTATAAATTGCTTTATTAAATAAAGTAAATATACATATAAATCACGGTCCATAAATTTCTATATATATAATATATATGGATGGGGCAACCCAAAATTCTTTTATTAAAATAAAATGATTTCAATTAAAAACAACATTATCTCTAATTTTGGAAATTAACAACCATTCATTATTTAGAATTAAGATCAAATTAAGATTGGGAAATAATTATAAACTTCAATATAAAAATAATTTAATTAGTTAATATTTTTCTTATATTAACAATTTTGATCTTCTAAAACCATTACATTTTTAATTCATTAATTTTAAAAAAAACAATATTGTAAAAATGGGAGTCATCTCCCTATCAAGGTGGAGGAATTGCCCAAAAACCAAAATTGGCTGGAATCCGAGCAAAAAATTTTCAAAAAATCTTGTAGAGGCAGTGTTTGAATCATGTTTTTGATGGTGGAAATAGAATCAGCACCATCAAAAACGTCTAGGACAACTAAAATTTTGAAGTTTAATAACTATAACTTGGATTTACAAAAATCCTTGCTGGATTTTTCTAAATATGACCGGAGTTTCCATAACTATCCGGGCAATTTCTTTGACTTGTTAGACTACGGCTAAAAAATTAAATTAAATGTTCAGTCAATTTAATGTCTTAAATTTCTAACATAAATTATCAACCATGGCTAGTAAAATGATGAAGTGTGATGCACAATATTTGCTTAATTAACCTTGTTTCTTACTTCATTGAGTATGTTTTTGTATTGTTTTGAGGGTTTTGTCTTTTATGCCTAGTGATTTTAATAGATGTTAAGTGTCAATGATCAACTAAGTCTAATGGATGTTTAATATAAAAACTAATTTCCAAAAAGGAAGCAAATGAAATGTACTTAAACTAATTTAATTTGCATAAAATCAAATAAAAAAGTTGAATGGTTAATCTAATATAGGCCGGCACTATGTCTATGAAAAACATGGCATTATTCTAGATACAATTGTATTCATTAATAAGATGAAAATGAAATCATTTCCCATCCTATCTTTGAAAAATCTTGATAAAAAATAAAACTAATCCTATTCTATTAAATAAAATAAAGCAATATAAAGAAACTATGATCTACTGCATACCCAAATACTATTGTTAACATTCAATATAGGAAGATGTTGAAATCATCTTCTTGAAATGACTTAAGCAACTGAGTATATATCAGATGTGATATAAAAAAGCATAATAAAAACATGGAAAAGAAAACTTGCAGCTACCATGTGATCTAATGCCTCTTAGACAACTTAAATTGGAAGAACTACTTTCTATGACTTGTTGATTATGAGATTATACAGTAGATGAAATCTTACTCTAAGAAGTATGACAAAACCATAAGGAAAGAAATTAAATTATTGTTTATTATTAATGCCTCAAGAAACCAATATTAGAAAATAGTTGAATGCTACCTTCTTGAGAAGCTCTTTGGAAAACATAGTTTTAAACAGTGAATATAAAGCTGAATCTAAGAAAGCATTGTAAAGACATGTGAAAGAAAACTAAGTCATTGTATGCTCTAATGATTCAAGCAATACAATATTAGAAAATAGATAAAACACTACTTTCTTGAGATGCTCTTAGGAAACATAAAATTGCACAGTGAGGTAAATCTACATTTGAAAAATAAAATAACGTTTGCAATGAAAAACTAAACTATTTGTATGAATCGAAGTAAAACAAACTAGTTAATATTACAAATTTACAAAAGGATGCACATGGTTTATTGTGGCCTTTCCATTGTCCAATAACATTCCAACTCACAAAATTCACATTCTAAAATTCAATAATAGAAAAAAACGTTATTTATTGATAAATTCACAATTTTACACAATGAAAATCTACACTCCTAATCTTATTACATGAATAGCTCTTCATTTTACATCCCATTCCATCTCAAACCTTGTTAAAAAATATTCTATAATTATTTTTCTTCTTTTACTCTTCTCTCCTTTTGATAGGAGAAAACTTCCCCTATTTATACAAAAAGATGAGAATTTATGTCACTAATGCGAGTAAATGAATTTCTCTCTATATCTCTAAAGTTACAATGAAAATAAAAAATGATAAAGCACATGTCTTCTTAGAGTTTCAATACAAATATGAAATGATCCCATGATCTTCTCCACTCAAATTTGAATTTGGTTTTGCGATGCCACATAAAGGTCTTTTAGAAGATTTCTTTTCACCTACACATATAAACAATCTTATTCCACTTGTTAGGTATAAGCGTGTGCATATTATTTTCTAATTTTTAACCATAAATGCATTTAAAAATGCTAAAAATTAATAAAGATTGAAAAAACATAAATGTAACTCAATAATGAATGGTAAGGTAAATACAATGAAATGGAGGTAAATGTAATGAAAAATAGGTGGAGTGAAGGTGACAATATGGAAATATAAGTGAAAATGTAATGGAAGTGAATGACAATTTCAAGGCCTAACATACCCCCCAACTAAAGCTATTGCATGTCCTCATGTAATCTATTACATCAATTCTTTTTTATCCTTAAGCTTTGGCTTAACTTTGGATGATATCATTTGATAATTTCATACTTCTGCAAAGTCTTTTAGTTGAATTGCAACATGGTTGGTTCTTGTGTTACAACCATATTTCGTTGTTGCATTCATTTTTTTATCTTTGAACATTGCATAATGATAATTTGATTATTGTTGCAAAGTATATCTTTATTGGATTGCATCATCGTTGGTTCTTGTGTGACAATCATAATAACAGCTGCAGAATTAGATGGAAGCAGCAGAATCAACACTATTTCACAACAAATTTAGCAAGTTTTAATAAAAGCAATAAAAAGTCATTTTGACTCTTTTATCCATGACTTGCCCAGCCACTTGAAGAAGATTAGATCAGAATTTTATAGCCACCACACATGTAGCTCATCTATTTCCAGAGGGTAAGTTAAGGTATGCCATTTTCTAGCTTTTTATCGTAAAATTCCTTGAAAAGCTAGAATGATAATTTTTGGAAAAAAACATTTATCTTCCTCATCTCATAAAATTGCCAATATCATCAGTTGGCGGGGCTAGGGGAGGGAAGGATACATTCATATTCATATTTTTCCATACTCATATCACATTCAAAAGCCCACATACTTTCAAAAGAGATTAATTATTACATTATTGTTATGAGCATACAAAGGCTTGTCAAAATTACTAAAAAGATAATTGGATAGAAACACAATCATGGTTGTCACATAAGAAACAACTTTGATACAGTCTAACAAAAATATACTTTTCAACAATAATCAAATTATCATTATGAAAATTTCAAAGATAAAAAATGAATGTAATAACAAAATATGGTTGTAAGACAGGAACCAACCATGTTGCAATTGAACTAAAAGACTTTGCAGAAGTATGAAGCTATCAAATGGTATCATGTAAAGTTAAGCCAAAGCTCAAGGATAAAAAATAATTAATGTAATAGATTGCATGAGGACATGCAATAGCTTCAGTTGGGGGGCATGTTGGGCCTCAAAATTGTCTTTCACTTCCATTACATTCATTTATATTTCCATAATATCACCTTCATTCCACCTCTATTTCATTATATTTACCTCCATTTCATTACATTTACTTTACCATTATCATTATTGGGTCACATTTATGTTTTTCCAAATTTTATTAATTTTTAGTATTTTTAAATGAATTTATGGTTAAAAATTAGAAAATAATGTGTATATGCTATACCTAACAAGTGGGATAAGATTTTTGACATGTGTAGGTCAAAAGGAAGCTTCTAAAAGACCTTTATGTGGCCTCTCAAAACCAAATTCGAATTTGAGTGGAAAAGATCATGTGATCATAAGGTAATGTGTCTCATTTCCTATCTGTATTGAAACTCTAAGAAGACGTGTCTTATCATTTCCTATTTTGATTGTAACTATAGAGATATGGGGAAAGATTCACGGACTTTCAATAATGAGATAACTTCTCATCTTTTTATATAAATAAAGGAAGTTTTCTCCTATCAAAAGAGGGTGAAAAAGAGAAAAGGAATAGAAAGAATTATAAAATGTTTTTTAACAAGCCTTGAGATGGAATGGGATGTAAAGTGAAGAGTTATTAATGTAATAAAATTAGGAGTGTAGATTTTAAGTTGTGAGTTTATCAATAAAGAAAGTTCTTTTCTATTATTGAATTTTAGAATGTGAGTTTTGTGAGTTGGAATGATATTGGACAATAGAAGGGCCCTCATCAACCATGTGCATCCCTTTGTAAATTTGTAAGATAAATTAGTTTGTTTTACTCTGATTCATGCAAATGGTTTAGATTTCCATTTCAAAAGTTATTTTATTTTTCAAATGTAGATTTACATAACTGTAATTTTATGTTTCCTAAGAGCATCTCAAGAATGTGTGTTTTATCTATTTTCTAAAATTAGATTGTTTGAAGCATTAGAGCATATAACGACTTAGTTTCTTTTCACATGTATTCACAATGCTTTCTTAGATTAAGCTTTGTATTCACTATTTAACCCTATGTTTTCCAAAGAGCTTCTCAAGAAGGTAGCATTCAGCTATTTTTCAATATTGGTTGCTTAAGGCATCAAAAATAAAGTGATTTAGTTTATTTCCTTATGCTTTTGTCATGCTTTTCAAATTAAACTTTCATCTGTTGTGTAATCTCGTGATCAACAAATCCAAGAAGATAGTTCTTCCAATTTAAGTTGCCTAAAAGACATTAGATCAGGTAGTAGCTACAAATTTTCCTTTCCATACTTTTATTATACTTTCTTATATCCTATCTAATGTATACTCAATTCCTTAAATCATTTCAAGAAGATGACTTGGACATCTTCCTATTGAATGAATGCTCACAATAATATTTTAGCATGCAGTAAATCATAGTTGTGGTGAAAGTACCATTGTTGATTTGTATTTTATTTATTTATTAACCATCCATTCAATTTTAAGAGAATATGCTTCATCTAAATGATTGATAAACAACTGTGCATAATGGGACCCAAATAGTTGGATTAATAATATATTATTTATCTACTGTCTCCTTTTGTTCCTTTTCTGCGTTAGGATCCGCACTCTAACATTCTCTATAACATAGATGGGTGATGGGTAGTGGTAACATGCTCCTTTCATCTTCAGGCATATGTGTTGCCCAAATCCATCTTCAAGCATTTGCGTTGGCCCAATCAAATTGATCATTATGTGTTGCCCCGATCAAATTGATCCGTATGTGTTTCCCAATCAAATTGATCGTTTGTCGACTGCGGATGTATGGTAACATTGAAGGGAAGAATGTGTTCCACTGGTTTTAAATTGGCAAAGCTCGAGAACAGCAGAAACATAAACAAGAGATAATGGCGTCCATAATCATTTTCTTCAACCACCTTTCTTCGTAGGCACATCACACAGAAACGATAAAGCTCTTGGACACCTTTTTCCGAGAAGCTTCTCTTTGGATTTGATACCTTTGGATACACATTTTATCTGTAACGGTTCTACGCAAGGTGACGACAACATGGGGAGTACAAGAGAGGTTCGCGTGGTCTGGGGACTTCCAGCGAAGAGCATCAACGAGTGTCTCGAGATTTTGGACGATGATCACCCCGTTCTGAGCTTCAGAGTTGTCAGAGGAGAGAACCGCCTGAGAAAATATCAGTCCACCACTACATTACATCAAGTGGACAGGAAGGACGAGAGACTCATCATTGAGTCGTATGTGGTGGATGTGTGAGAGGAATAGCCCGAGTGATACGTGCATGTTCATGGATTTCCCCTATTATATGCAATTCTAGTCGCTAGGTCACATATTTGAGCTTTTTCCCACACGTTGTAAAACAAAGCCTAATGGGTTGATGGAAGGACATAAGTGCGCCCTGCCTTGTTGTTGAGTTCTATGTAAAAGGCTTGTGTAATGAGTTCTGCATGGCTTGTCATTTTGGTGAACTGTTTATATTACCATTTTTGACCTGAGCTAACATTGCTGAGATGCAATTCCACGTTGTTGATTTTGTTGGAGTCTCTTGTTTCAGTGCCTGAAAAGGTGGAAGAAGCCACCCAAATCCATGAAGATGTTGATTTGAAGGTTCTCATGTTCGAAATTTCAAGACAACAACATGGAATTGCTGAACCAAACGTTTTTATTTAGTGTTTATTAATGATTTGGATCTTCCAGCGATGTTTTGAAGGAAAAGTTTTTGGAGCGTTTTTATTTAATGTTTTAGATCTTAGAGCGACGTATGAGGGAATTTGTTCATACTATTAAAATAACCACCCAGACATGAAGTCGTTATGTTGTCGTCCTAATTTGTTCTTGTTTTAGAATTTTAGATGTAATTGGTTATAACAAATCAATGGCCCGATTTGATTACATTTTGCTTCAACATAGTTTATTTATAATAAATCACGCAATGGTGAACCCTTAGGGTCGAGGAAATGGAAAAAAGATTTTGATGAGGATTTGGAAAACCCTTGTACCTAGCATGTCATTGAAGAGCTATAATATTCCAATGCCATTGCTATACTCGTTTAAGATTATAGAGGATGGAACTCCCAGTGTGGAGAGATACCATTTTTCCAATGGCAGTGTTATACGCGTTTAAGATGATAGAGAATCGAACTGCCAGAGTGGGGAAATACCATTTGCAAAGTATTATGTAAAAGCAGCCGAGGCATCAAATGCGGCTGGAGGTTTGTTTCGTCAATCTTAAACACCTACCGCTGCTAGACGAGTGGTTGACGTTATTGGTTTCTTTGAATCTATCGATGGTATCAATGGCGGATTGCAATTAGCCAACATTTGATTAAAAAATATACTAATAGAAAATTTTGAATTGAAAACTAGAATTTAAAAACAACAGTGTATTCTAGATGTTTTTTTTCTCCATTCATTCAGTATAATTTCTAAGAAGTTTTACCCCAATTTTAATTAAAAATTGTTGGAATTTTTAAACCGCTATATACTTCATAATATAACGCCAAATGGATAATTGTTGATCTGTATATTTATCTAAAAAGGATTTTCCAAATCAAAAGTTTAGTCATATAGATATTATCGTATTCTTGCTCTAAGAAGGATTTTTTCAATAAAAAATTTAGTTTACTATCTTAAATAATTATAATTTTATATATATTATATATAATATATATTATATATATATATATATCTTAAAATTGACATGGCATTTTTTCCAAGTGCTTATTAATCCTAAATTATTGTGTTTTTAAATATAGAAATTCATCCTAAATTAAATAATTTTTTTTTACAATTATATATATATGAATATGAAAATAATAAACGATTTAAAAAAAATAATAATATAAAATTAAAAGATAGTAAAAATGTAATTTAACTAATGATTAAATACTTAGATATATTATTTATTAAAATAGAAAAGTAATATGAAAATAATAAACGATTTTTTAAAAATATAATATATAAATTAAAGATAGTAAAAATGTAATTTAACTGATGGTTGAATACTTAGATATATTATTTATTAAAATAGAAAGGAGACAAAGCTAAATATGTCAACTATATTTTATATTAACTATATTTTATATTAACGTTATTCACAAGAATAAATAGTAAAATATGTTTTTGATTTAGTTTAAGTTTTAAAATTTTCAATTTGGTTATTTATGGTCAAATGTCAAACAAAACAACAACAAAGATTGTTTTAATATGAAAATCAACCATGGCCATCCATGGTTAGTTATGGTTCAACGTCGCATTGTGAAAATATTGTCTGAATATGAAAATTAATCACGGTGAACCATGGTTCAAAATCATATTGTTCCAAAGATTGTTTCAATATATAATTAACCATGGTCAACCATGTTTATTTTAATATTTATAATATTTATCATAGGGTTTATATACCTTGATTTATAATATTTATCTTAGGTTTTATCATAGGATTTTCTTAATATGAAAACCAATCATGCTCAACCATGGTCATCCATGGTCCAATGTTGCATTATGACATAGATTGTCTAAATATGGAAATCAACCATAGTCAACCATGGTCGAATGACTTATTTTGACACAGATTGTCTCAACATTAAAATCAATCATGGTCAACCATGGTCCAATGTCACATTATAACAAGGATTGTCTCAATATGAAAATCACCCATGGTCAACCATGTTCCAACGTCTCATTCCAGCATCTCATTCTAACAACAATTGTCTCAATATGTAAATAAACCATAGTCAACAACGACAAATCATGGTCAACCATGGTCACATGGTGACAAAGATTGTCTCTTGGTTGAACATCACATTGTGACAACCATGGTCATCCATGGTCAACCAGGTTCCAACGTTGCATTCATACAAAGATTGTCACAATATGAAAATCAACCAACGTCAACCATGGTCAATCATGTTCAACGATGGTCAATAGCCATGGTCACATTGTGAAAACTATTGTCTCTTGTTCCAACATGACATTGGGACAACATGGTTATCCATGCTCCAACGTCGCATTATGTCAAAGTTTGTCTCAATATGAAAATCAAACATGGTCAACCATCATCAACCATTGTGCAATGTTGCATTGTGAGAAAGGTTCTCTCAACATGAAAAAAATCATGGCCATCCATGTTTATTTTAGTGTTTATATACCTTAGGTTATAACCATGATCAAACATAGTTGGTCATGGTCAACCATGGTTAACCATGGCCCAATGTCGCATTGCGACAAAGATTGTCTCAATATGAAAATCAACCATGGTCCAACATCAAATTACCACAAAGATTTTGTCTCTATTGAAATCAACTGTGGTCAACCATGGTCAACCATGTTTATTTTAGGATTTATGATATTTATCTTAGGGTTTATATACCTTGGGTTTATAAAACATGGTAAGCCATAGTCCAATGTCGCATTGTGACAAAGATTGTCTCAATATGAAAATCAACCATGATCCAAAATCACATTGTTACAAAGATTTTGTTGACAATAAAATCAATTATGGTCAACCATAGTTCAATGTTGCATTCTCACGAGGATTGTCCCAATATGAAAATAAACCATGGTCAACATTGTTCCAATGATGGCTTTTGACAAAGATTGTCTCAATATGAAAATAAACCATGGTCAATAACTATCGTCACATTTTGGTAAAGATTGTCTCTTGTTCCAAAATCACATTGTGACAACAATGGTCATCCATGGTAACCCATGCTCCAACGACACTTTTTGAGAAGAATTGTCTCAATATGAAAATCAACCATGGTCAATAACCATAGTCACATTGTGACAAACCCTGTTGATGAGGCTCATCAATAGGTAAACTATATGGGTCACAATGCTACTCTCTAGCTTATTAAATTTTCTTTTCTCGCATTTATTTACAAATTTTATTATATTTTCCTTAGTGAGAAGAGTAAAAGTGAGTTACTATTTCCTTTGGCCTAATGTGTGTTAAATGTAGAAAATTGGAGCAGTTTTGGGTTGACTTGAGTGTAGGGACTTAGAGTAGACAAGCAAGAGAGATTATAGGAAGTGGTCTCCCTCCTTAACTCCTTAGATCATTCGAAGATTCTCCCACTCTATCTCCTTAGCTCGGTGTCACTCGTAGGCAAGCAAGCTGAGTTCATTGGCAGCCAAGCTAGTTCCAGTCAAGGAAATGTTATTCTCGAGTTAGGGAGACAAGTATACCTATTTTATAGGGCGTTGTTGGTAGCTCCAATTTTGTATAAATAAGAAAGCTTAGGGACTCATTAGGATTCAATTTTTTATCGTAGCCAAAAGGCCCTCAAGCTAAAACAAATTTGATTGTTATTGTTATGATGTATTTGACATTTTTATGATAATGAGAAATTTCATTTTGATCCAACACTAAGTTGACTTAGAGGGATCAAGATCTTGGGTTAGGGCCTAACCCTAATAGTAGAAGTTCCTCTCCTTTGTATCTCTATTCTTAGCTTAGAATGGTGATTTATTGTTGAATTTATTTATTTATTTCATATATCTTAGAAAGTTGATTAAGTTATTACTTATCCATGCTTTCATTAGCTTAAAGAGTATATTATTGTTGCAATCTAGTGAAAATAGTATACCAGAAAATCTTGTGACAGTGACCCCTATCCCATCTCCCTTATGGATCATGATTAGGGGACCCCACTCTCATAGCCCAAAAATAGAGCTTTTCCTTTATTCATTTCCTAGGTTAAGTTTCATTCTTAGTTAAATATTTTTTTATGATTCCTTGGAAATATTTGGAGTTGTTAGTTCGCTTCTTAATTTTTTGTAGCTTATAAAATAATCTATTCCAGAAATCTAGTCTTTAACAATAGTTAGATCAAACTTTCTAAATTCAACTCATTCCTTTCCCTCCTACAAGATCAGATCATATTAGCTTTTATATTTTTGAATTTAAAAGTTAGGACTTTTATCTATTTTGCAAGTGTGAATGAGATAATTAATCCAAGCATGTTTGGATTTTGAAATGATAGAATAACTTCCTATCTTCAAGCAGTTCTAGTAGCTAGATGATTAGGTGCAAGGATACCAGAGTTTCCTTCCTATAAGTGATTTGTGTCATTTCATAGATATATGATTTATGTCATATCATAGCATTTACAAGTTAGCAGCTTTCATTTCCTCAATTGAAAAGCATTTACTTTTCCTACACTAGAACTAGTTTTACATTCCATTGTCAGTAGTTAGACTGCCTTTCGTCTAATAAATGAATGGTATGGAACCTTAATGGTCAAGTGCCCTAGTTGAGAATCAACATAAGTAGAATGATCCATCTATTGTTTATATAGAACAATCACCTCCAATTTTGTACGAAACCCCTTGTTGATAAAGTAAAGCTAGTAGCCCTAGGGATTTCATCTTTCTTGTTGCAATAGTGAGGCTCATCACATTTTGGTGTCATTGTCAGAGAGGTGTCTAGGTAGATGTAATTTCTTCCTTTTCTTTATATTTTTCATTTCCTAGATATATGTTACTCTTGCTTTCCTTTCTATATTGCATTTAGTTTTGAAGAAAACTCATAAAAGAAAAAAATATATTTCTTTCATGCCCCATAAGAGTAGAGACACTTTAGGAAATTGTTGCCAAACACATGCACACCATCAAACAATCAACCTTCCCTCTTCTTCAGTGATTGTTAGCTTCCCTTTCCGAATACAAGAGAGTTAGAATACCCCTTAGGAGAACAACTTGAAATCTTTGAAGAGCCTATTGGGGAAGAAGAAGATCAAACCATTCCAGAAACTTACACCTGGCTATAAAAGGAAATGAGGCAGAAAACAAAAATGAGAGTGCTTTTTCCATCAGAGAGGCTAGTGGAGATACTAGGATGAAAAACATAGGTCTCTCTGCCCTTCCTCACTTCCATGGCCTAACCTCAAAGGACCCTAAACCTTCTTGTTTGAGTTTGTTGTCATCTGTAGAACCTGTTACTATACCTCTACTAACTAGGAGTTGAATTTGTTCCCATCCATCATCAAGGATGCAACCTTGTGCTGGTTCATGGGTCTACCTAGGGATAGCATCACTACCTGGGCTCAAATGTAGAAATCATTTAACAATAAGTACAGGGACTATTGTAGGTCCAAAGACACCAAAGATGAAATCTTTAGAATAACCCTAGGACTTGATGAATCCCTAGAGGATTATGAGGAAGGCTCCAACTCAGTTACAAAAGGGCTAGATGCACCCATGATCCTGAATCACTCAAGTTAGTCATTCTTAGAGGAATCATGGAGGACATACTGGAAACCTTAAACATGATATCTAGAGGGGAAGTTTATCATATACCCTATAATGATATCAAGGCAGTGTTCAAAAACCATTCTAGAATTGCTAGAAAGAAGGGTAGGACTAGTCAAGATCTGGCCAACTCCTCTTCCTCCAACACGTATATCAAGAGTGAAATTGGAAACATGTTGGAGGACTCTAAAAGTGAAATGTTGCGCACATTTTCTCGGAAAATGGATATTATGCTGATCAAGAGGAAACAAGAGGAAGTAGAGAGAGATTTAGCTATATTTTTCCCTAAATGCACTGGGAGGCACCCCAGAAATGAATGTCCACTAAATGTTATAGAGGTCTGCTCAGTCTATGAGGAAAATTATTCCACTTGTAAGTTATCTTCTCTACCTTAATTGAAGGTTGTGTACCAAGGGGCTGAAGGTTGGGATGAACAACTCTCTTCTATCAACCAAAGGAGGCCTTAAGGACCTAGGTGATACTCGTAGGGCATGCCAGGTGAATCCTATTTCTACTATCATCCAAATCAGAATGCACCCTTGCCCCCTTGGTGTTCTCCTACTCACCCTTCATGGTAAACACTTTCTCCGTGGTCTTATGCACCTCGGTATCCTTCTTAACATTCTAATCAATCATTTTATCCATATGCTCCTCCACATCCGTAGTGGAATACCCCATCACAAGGTTGGATGCCATAATTCAACCAACCTCCTGCTTTACTGCCTCCACCTTCATATCAACCACAATTAATTCATCCTGCTCAACCCAAGAAACCTCACATGCCTTCCCAACGAAATATGAACTTGAACAATAGGTAGGCACAATAGGTTTATAATGGGGAGACATCTTACCTCGCCTATGTTGTGGAGGTTCAAGAAATTCACCTTAGGTGTGGAAGGGTGCTACTGTATAACCAACCTCCATCTCCACCTAAAGAGCTTGAAGAGGAAAAGGAAGAGAGTGTTCCCAAATACAATCCACCTCCTTTCCTAAATGATTAATCCATCTAACCATCACACCACAGAAGAGACTAAACTTCTGGGAGAATTGAAATATTTGTGTGTGAAAATCCCACTCCTCTAAGCCATCAAGGATGTCCCAATCTACAAAAGGCTAATCAAGGAGAAATTCTTCAAACATCCTGGGAGGAGAAAGAAAGACACCCCTACCATCAATGTCATTGGTAAATTGTCTGACCTATTGCTGGGGAGAGTAACTTCCCCAAAGTATATATACCTTGGAAGTCCTGTGGTAGATGTGTACATTAATGGAATCATTGTCCCTCACATATTGATTGATCTTGGGGTTGCCATCAATGTGTTGACTAAGGATACCATGCTCAAATTAAATCTCCAAGGATCCTTAAGAAAGACCACAATGATATAGAAACTTGCAGACTTGTCCACAATGTCATTTGAGGAAGTTTTTGAGGATGTAATGGTCTATTGATTCCTATGGTTATCCTACTGACTTCTTAGTTCTCCAACCCAAGACAAAATTCAATTGTTATTCTCTCATCCTTACAATACCATGGCTAGCCACTGTTGATGCTTACATACTTTGTAGAGCTCGCAACATGACCATTAAGAATGGGAATTTTCCCAAACAGTTGGTCTTCTACCCTCCTTCTCAACCATCCCTAGAGCATGACCTACCCTTATGGTTGGAAGAGGAAGATGAAGATGAAGTATACCATAACACATCTTATACAATATGTACCCTAGATTCTATTATAGGAGGGGAGAAACTTGATGAATATTACCTCATTGATCAAATCCTCCAGAACCAACCCCCCAACACCATGCATGTTGATTATATGGTGAAGGAATCCGAAGATAACCCTTGGACCGATTTATGCCTAGTTGACCCTATTCCTGCTCATGTCAAAATGGTAGAATTTGGTTCATCTAAAACATTAAAAATCAACCGCTCTCTCTCATCCAACCAAGAAAAGAAGTTTTGCAACATGTTGGGGAAGAAATCAGATGCGTTTTCTTGGAGCTATAAGGAAATGAAGGGAGTGCATCCTTCAGTGTGTACTCACTAGATCTACATCAAGGAAGTATGCAAACTAGTGTGCCAACCTCATATGAGAATGAACCCAACCCTGAAGGACATAGTGGAGGAAGAGTTGTAATTGTTGGATAAATGGTTCATTTACCCCATCTCAGATAGTGAGTGGGTGTCCCCTCTTGTTTTGTTCCCAAACAATATTGGAAAATGGAGGATCTATGTCGATTAGAGAGAATTAAATAAGGAAACAAAAAAGGACCATTTTACTCTACCTTTCATTGATCAAGTCTTGGATGGCCTTGTAGGGAAGAAGTTCTTCTCTTTCCTTGATGGATTCAGTGGTTATAATCAGATCCAAATCAGCCCACGGGACCAAGATAAAGCCACCTTCACTTGTCCTTGGGGTACTTTTTATTATAGGGTCCTTCCTTTTGGATTATGTAATGCCTCTGCCACTTTTCAAAGCGGAATTATAAGCATCTTTGTTTAGCTAGTCCATGACTCTATAGAAATCTATATGAATGATTTCCCTCCCTATGGGTATGACTTCCTGGAGGCTTTCTCTAACTTGGGGAAAGTACTAAATAAGTGCATTGAAATGAACCTATCAATTAGTTTTGAGAAGTGCGAATTCTTGACAAATGCATGTATTATTTTGGGTCATTCAATATCCTAAGAAGGAATACAAGTGGACCCAAAAAAAAAATTCATTATTAAAAGGGCCCCTACTCCTTAAAATCATAGGTATGTTAGGAGTTTCTTCATATCAGATGGATACTATAGGATATTTATCAGAGACTTCATCAAAGTAGCCTCACCATTGTTTGGACTAGCTACCAAAGACTCTGAATTTTGTTGGTTAGATAGTTGCCAAAAGGCCCAAGAAATCTTGAAGGATACTTTGACTATTGTGCCCATACTTAGAGGCCCAAATTGGGCTCTTCCTTTCAACGTCCATGTTGATGCATCTAACAAAGTTGTAGGAGTAGCTCTAGGATAGATAGGTGACATGCCTTATGTCATTTACCTCATTAGAAAAAAATTTTCTGAGGTTGAACTAAACTACAATGTGTACAACAAGGTAAGATAACTAGCATATTTTTATGTTTACTTGTGCATTGACAATTGTGTGTTTATGGTAGTATGATGGAGGGGATTACGTGGAAAAATAGACTTCCATGAAAGAGTGAAGAAGGCTTAGGTTAAATTTCCCTTGTAGGCATTAGGAACCCATGGGGTTGAGTCATGGTATTTGTTGGGAGTTTTGTGCCTTCGCTATTTTATGATTTTTTTGAGCTTTGTTTATGGGTTTTGATTGTGTCTAGTGCAAGGACTTTCCACTTTGTTGTTGGTGTCATATTGCTATTGGTTTTCATGATTTTATTCTTGTTTGCTTGTGTTTCCTGCCTTTATTGTTTTGAGGTTTTAGGATTTGGTTAGGAAGTAGGAAAGTTATTGGAGCTTGGGAAGATCTAAATGAAACAAAATAGGCAATGTGATACCCAGATGAATCTCAGTGCATGTATATAGGTATCTGAAGCTAAGATTATGACAATTGGTTGAATTGGTTTGGTCCATTGGGACAAAAGGATGGTTGCATGATAATCATGAGAAAGGTAATTAGGTATGGTGAAGTAACTGGACTAGAGGCACCAGATGCCTTCGCTATGTTGGGAACTACGTTCTCCATGTTGTGCAAGGATAAATGGAGTTCTCTTAACCTAGACCTTATGATATTTGGTAATTCTGTTATGGCTATGATTATGTTGATGTTTACATATGTATGTGTGTATGTATGTATGTATGGAAATTTACTGACAAGGTAGCTATGATTGTTTTATGCTAATGTTTATATGTATATATAGGTATGTATGTATGTCATTGTTTGACAGGGTCATCAAGAATCATTCTTGTGGAGGAATGATTTCTTATGTAGGTGAATGACATGAAGAGGTTCCTAAATTATGAGGAATCATGTGGGAAGAGTAACCCTTATAGATCTATAAGGTCAATATCATGTGCATATGATTTGATATTATATTCTTGCGCTAGGCCTGTGTTTATGTTATGGACATGCGACGTTGAGGGATACATCAGCTGAATGAAAGCAATGTGATCTGCAACATGCTCGGATAAGCATGGATAGTGAAAAGACCCTAGAAGTAGGTTGCTTGGTAGAGTCAGTGTGCAGTGTATGGATGTGTAGTACCATTGTTCTATATACGTTGTACATGTTGCACTTGTGATTTTGTGTATATATTGTATTGTGTGCATATTGTTTATGCAATGTTGTGTATAGTGTTGTGTAAATATGGTGTTTTGTGCATGTTGCATATGCGGTGTTGTGTACATATTGTGTGGTGTGCATGTTGTACATATGGTGCTATGTACATGTGGTGTTGTGTGTATCATGGTACATGTGGCCCTACCTGCATGTGGTTCCATGTACATGTTGTGCAAGTGGTGTTCTATACATGTTGTGCATGTGGTGATGTGTACACATTGTGCATGCATTACTGTGTACATGTGGTGTTGTGTACCAGTGGTATTGTGTACATATTGCACATGTGGTATTGTTGTAAATATGGTATTGTTGTAAATATGGTATTGTGTGCATGTCGTACATGTTGTGTTGTGCTGATGTGGTATTGTGTGCATGTCGTAAATGTTTTTTTGTGTACGTGTAGTATTGTGTATGTGCATTGCATAGTCGTGTTGTCATGACATGTGTATTCTTTTTGTTGTACTTTGTGTATATATATGTAATGTATTATACATCGGATGTAGGACTATGTATTTTGATGTGTTGTACATTGGGTGTAGGTGAATGTGTTGTGATGTATATCAGGTGTAGGTGTATGCATTATGTGTTGTCGTACAATGTGTGTGGATGTATGTGTTGCGATGTATATTGTGTATGTGTATGTAGTTGAAGGAAGGTACTAGGTGTTTGTTGGATGTGGCAATCTATTCGAGGTCCATGCGGGAAGGACAAAGGATAAAGGTAGAAGCTAAGGACCGATTAAAGGATAAGTATTAGTATTTTAGTTTAGTTTTATTATACATATGATATATGCTTCTGGTTTATGATGATTGCATGTGATTCAGGATTTGGATCTATGATGGTTGTGTTTTGACCTAACCAGATGTGATATGTTTATACAGGATGATTTGGTCAAGAGCTATTTTGACTTGTTGTGATAGGAAGTGAACATTTAAATTGCAAGTGTGCCTTATTGACGAGCTATTGATGACGTATGATGTGAATTTATTTCAATTTATTTTAATTCTAATGGCAGTTATGTGCTTGGTACAAGAAAGCATGAAAATTCTCGACTGGGTGGCTGAAATTGATTGCAATAAATAACAATGTCTGTAAACAGAATTGGAACAACAAGAAAATGCTCATAAATCACTTCAAGAGTAGGGCCATTATGGGACACTAGTACCCAATAGTGTCCATTGATTTCCATGAGCATGCTATGAATAATGTCATGGTTTTGAGGTAAATATATTCCTTGGATTTTGGACCTTCCGATGTGAGGAAACCTTTCCAAGGGATGGATCGCCCGAGATAGGGGATGACGGGGAACTTGAAAGGTGAGCGAAAACATGGAGGATGGTGACTAGATTTATTAAGGGAATGTGTAGTAAAGAACGGAATTTCGTGAATGTATTTGTTTTATTCATTATAATTGCCAAATGAAATCAGATGCACATTGGGAGTGTGCACTGGAAAAATGAGTCAATAGTTGTTCACTGAAAGGAAAAGTGGAATAAGATTGTAGCACTAGAAATTAGATGTAGCTTTGAATTTGGAAGTGGATTCCAAACTTCCTCGGAAGCAGGTGAATCTTGATACTACTCTGAAGGGTGGAGGTGTGAGCCTTTGGATTCCCTTATTGGAGATGAAGGTAGTGTATCCTTTTAGTTGTTGGTTGAAAAAATGTGCATATGTGTATGTGTATATTATTTTAAATAATGTATCGAGATGGATTTATAAAGCTCCATAGATAGTATGATTATTTTTTTGTTGAAGAAAATGTGCATAATGAGATATGTTATAAAGCTCCAATAAATGGTATGTTTATCATGCTTTAGTAGTGGCCATTGTCAATTATGCAATGAGTTGTGTTATAAAGCTCCATGGGTAGTATTTTTTTCTTTTTAGTGGTTTTGCTAGTTGTAGGTGCCATTGAACAACAAGGACGGTGTTTCCCTAAGGGGCAGGGTTCTGTAACAACCATGGTAAAAATTGATGTAAACAGAAAAACTATAAGATGAAAGTCATGGGACATGCATTCCAAGCTGAATGTTCAAAAAAAGTCCTAGTGGGTGTTCATTTGGTTTATTATTGCTAAAGGAAATTGGAAAAGGAAATCGAAAAGGATTTGGAAAGGCATCAGGAATTAATTAGCATTTTGTTTATGAGAATAATGGAAATTAGGAGAAAAGTAAGTTGAGAGGTCACAGGTTTCATGTGAGGAGTAAAATCAAGGAAAATAATGGGAAATTGAAGAAATTAGAGGCCTCATTAATAAAAAGGCTTTTGAGGATCAGTTCGTAACCTTTTGTCAGTTCAATTTTGGAGCTCTATCTCTATTCTTTGTTTCTCACACTCTTTGACACTTCAATTTTAGTTGGGGCACTTCAACATTGGATCAAGAAAACAAAAGAAGGCAAGAGGAAGCAAATACCAAGCAAGGGAGAGTAGGATCAAGCACGTACATCGAGATTACTTATAGGTACCAAGTTGCAAGTATGATTTCCTTGCTGTTTTTGGAATAAATGGTTATGCATGTGTGTTCTTGCTTCTCTTATTATTATTGGCACGGGGTTTTCCAAGTGTGACAATGATTTTCAACCTTTCCTTTCCATTTCTAGATAACCATGGTGTGATGAGGTTCTCATGCTTTGGTTGAGATGGAGTATCAGATGGATTCAAAACTGAGTGAGGTGGTATTTGAAAGAAAGAAAACATGGCCTAATGATCCCTGAATCATATTGTGTATTGCACTAAATAGTTTTCCTAGTAACCCATTAACCAGAATGTGGGTTGCGGTAAATCCATATTTTTTGTTACTATGGTGGGCCTAGAATCCTTGATCAGTGAATGATAGTATATACTATAAAGCCTAGAGGTTGGTGCCCTCAATAAGGCCTACCAATACTTGGTTGATTAATGACAAAATATAGGTAAATCCTAGAGGGTGGAGTCTCAGTTAGGCCCTAGGGATCCTTGACCGTTAAATGGTGAGATATACAGTAAAGTCCGGAGGCTAGGAGACAACAAAATTCCTCACAGTGTTGATGGAGAAACCTGGTGGCATCCATTCTTGTTTACGACCTAGTGATCTGGTGGAGATTGTGCTAAAGAATGGTTCTATTGATGAGGGTGAGTTCGTGTAGCTTCGTGAAGCCCTGGTTGAGTTTGGTTATGAGTCTCATAGTGATGCTTGAAATATGGCATGGGGGTGATTGGTTGAAAGAAAGATTTAGTTCAACCAATCTATGGTTGAGTGTCTCGTGGAAGTCTCACACTTAGATGGCTTATGCACTCATTAATAAGATTTCCTTTTCCTTGGTGTTTCATGTGTGAATTTACTACTTTATATGTGTATTTTATGATTGTTGTATCCTTGTTATATTTATTACTTATATGCCAGTTTTGAGTATGTTTTATGACAGTTGGTTGTGTTTTATCCGTTCCACTTCCTTAACTATACCTAGGGAGTTAAATAAAATCATAGTATCCTTTCATCACAAGTTTACCCCAGTGAACCAGTTAACTTGGGTAAATGTGGGAGGAGGGCGTTACACCTAATTCCCTGTAAAAATACCATCAACGTGAAAGAAGAAGCAAACTTATTCCTTGGATAGGTCTGGGTACACTTTGGGATACCAAGGAGCGTCATTTTAGAAAAGGACACAATATTTCTTAGTGCATTTGGACTACATTGTGGGAGAAGATGGACACAAAGTTGAAGAGATATACAATATTCCATCCAAAGACATATAAGTAGATAGAAGTAATCAACAGGAATTTGGTGCAACTTTTGAGGTTATACAACTAGAAGAATTCAAATACCTAGGATGAAAATATGGTATATATATGACATTCTTGCAACGGAGGCATCCACACTTCTAAAGAAAAGTCCCCATTTGAGACTTGTTTTGGATATTTACCACCTTCACATTTGGATATTGAATATGGGAAACAAGGACAAGTGGGGGAATATCTTACAAGAGAAAATTTGAGGGCTGAAAATTGTATAGAGATGATCAAGTTGATCCATCTACAAGTACACGAAAAAATACATAAGTCACAGGAGAAGTATAAGGTCAAGAATGATCAACATAAAAAAGAGAAGTCATTTTAGGTGGGAGATAGAGTATGGTTAAAGTTGAACAAGGATATGTTGTAGGGGCTTGGTAAGAAAATCAAGGCTCTGAGGTATGATCCCTTTGAGATGCTAGAAAAGGTGGGTGATAATTCTCATCGATTCATTTTACAACCATATATGTGTATTTACTTAGTTGAGAATGCTGAGAATTTGAAACTCTATGAGCCTTCCATGCTAGATCACGACGAGGAATGGGGCCTAAAAGAGGAACCTGGCCTATCTTCTATGGATGTCTTGACACCATATGCTTAGGTAGAGTTGAAAGAAGATATAATATTGCAGAAGAGGTCTAGAAATACAAGATAGGGGCAAAATGACCTTTGGCATATTGATTGAAGGGACAACTTCTAGGAAATGCTAAATCGTACACCAAAGTGTGGGGCCCAAATGCCTCCCAAAATTAGGAGGTGTAATCTAGATTGGATCATTATATTTTTTTTCATCCATATTGATGTATTTGGAGTGGAAAAAGTGAAGGAATCAACTAACGGGACCATTTTTAGATGCATGACCTAGTATGGAAAATGGGGTATGAAACCTTCCAGCAACATTTTGAGGCATCAAACAAAATTTTTGGGTGTAAAATTTTTGACTTAGCTCCGCACCATATCATGCTATTCTACACATAGAGATATTTCCAACAATGCAAGAAGTGTGACAATTAGAGTCTATATGCAAAAGTTATGCCACTTAGAATTTGACCTTTCTTTTTTCACACCTATAGTTGGGGAGGATGTCGTGTCAACCCTCATTATTCATGGAAAAGGGGCTAGCTACATGATTATTATGTAAAATACTCTTTCTATATTGTACCTCTAGTTAAGAGTAGATGTAGTTGAAATTGGCCACTAGTAGGCTATCAAATTGTGTAATAACCAGGTCACTAGGATGAAGAGGCATTCCATTCTTTCCAGAGAATTGTGTTCCATGGATGAGAAAAGATAGCCATAAGATATAGGGGTAGAGTAAATAAATATTATGAATTATAGTAACCCATGGGCCAAAGGCATTACTTATTTGTACCTACAACCATATTTCTAGAGAGATAAAGAGAGCGAAGCGACCTCACCTTCAAGTTTGATTTTCTCCCGAAATGGTTTCTCGGAGTGCATATCTTGTGTTTCATGTGTGTGTGAGCTTACTTTATCTTTCTCCACTTTTCTACATAATTTACATTTACATGCACGCACTAATTACCATTAAATCTACAGATCTTAAAGTTTAAAAAAATTGTAATAGTGTAGAATATCATATTTTTAATATAATATTATCAGATCTATTGTGTCGAAATATCGAGTGGAATATCCATGGAAGTTTAAAAATCAACTTACTACCCCTTTCTACCACTCATTCCTATACGAGTTCTCTTTCAGCTCTTTTTAGACTCCAAAAACATTAAAATATTGTTGAGCACTTATCTTTTCAAACTCGTTAAACTAAATGAAAAGACATCTTCCGAGTATAAGTTTAACCCTTTTCTGAGATGGGGTAGACTATTTACGAAAAAGGAACACTTTAGTCAAACATGACTAAAAGGTTCTCAAGATTATTGTTTTATGCATTTTCGGAATTAAGAGACTAAATCTATGAAAATGAACCTTTGGATTTTTCTTTTTCACCTATTTTTGAAACTCTCTAAACATGAAAAAGGAGTCAAGCTACACCTTCATTGGACTCATAAAAAAATTAAACAACGTTGGACTTGTCGAACATGACTCGACCAAACCACTCCTCAAGGTTCATTAAATATACTCACAAGGATTCATATGAAGGATGAACTTATAGATCAAGCATATCTTATCCTCCTAAAGCTTGTCAAAAGTAAAGAGTTACTCACCAGAAATGGTTGGGAAAATTGGGAAAACAAGGTACTTGACCTATTAATGGCAGTCACTTGCTCTTGAAGGTGACATTCCTCCACTTCATATTCATGGATGTTGGATTGGAAAATTTTCTTGCCTCTTTGGTTCATCATACCATTTAAAAAAGCCTCAACATTTGATTTTGGATCAATGTTGTGAACTCCATTAAGTATCTCCAATATGTTTAAGAGAATTCCTTCATTTACTATCTGCTACAATACTCCAAGCCTTCATTCATTTCTATCATTCCTGCAAAAGTTTCATATCATTATTCCATCTCAAATCTTGATAGTCGTTTTGTGTCATTGATGGGGGATAAATCAAGGCATCCCATGATGTGTTGCTTCTTGTCGATATTAGCTCGTTATCTAGGATGTTGACTTATGATCTCCCTTTAGTACCTTGGAGATTTCATACATTTTTCCTTGATTTATGTTAAACACACATGGGGAGCGAGAGAGATATAAAAGATAAAGCATGCAATTCAATTTTTATTCACAAATGATGTATATTTATGGTACATTATGTGACCGTTGGGATTCACATCCCAAGGTCTCTTGGACTGATTTTTTCCATTCGACTTCCAAACTAACCCATTTAGGATTAGGTGTCCAACATTCCCCCCCTTAATCCGAAGGGTTACGTATGAGTCCAAGAAGAGAGCTGTAATACAGAATGTGCAAAAATGCATGGCAGCACTAGGCTGAATGTGCTCTCTGAAATGTTGGTATAATACGGCGGTGGTTTAAGGATGGCCACCAAAACTGGAACGCTTAGTGCAGTTCCCGGAACTCTTCCAAACCTGGCAAGAAACTGAAGTTTTCTGCTAGAGGAAGTGATCCTATTGTTTTAAAGAGGGAAACCTTCAACCATAAAAGGGAGGTATCACCCCGCATAAAAGGTAAAACTTCAACCTGAAAAGGGAAGTCTCAACCTGTGAAGGTTTAAGGATGACCAACAACTCTGGAATGCTTAGTGAAATTCCTGGAACTCTTCCAAAGCTAGCAAGAAGCTGGAGTCTTCTGCTAGAGGAAGTGTTCTCAATTTTGTCTCCGGAACTCTTCCAAAGCTGGCAAGAAGTTGAAGTCTTCTGCTAGAGGAAGTGTCCCAGATTGCCAACTGAAGGCATGCTCATGCATCTTTGTCTCTGGCTAAAACTCTGAAACTGGTGTGGCAGGTTGTGGCTCAGGCTCGCTTGATGTGGCTTTAAAGCTTGTAGATGACCATCATTTCCCCCCATGTCAGATACAAGGTGAGATGATGGTGAAAATTCAGCTGCAAGACTGTTCAATATTATGGAACAATTTCTAACATGTGTTTGGAATATCTTCTTGGTTGTTGATGCCCATTTCCAAGAAGTGATCCATCCTAGATGAATCTTTGTTCTTGCAGGACGTTTGTTTTTGAAGCATTTGTTTGAAGAATGACTGGTTTTATGACAGTGCTTACATGGATGAAGATCAAAACAATGATCTTTCAGATGGCCAAATCGGTCACAGTGTTGGCATTTCACGATATGTTGTTGTTGTTGCTGTGGAAGAGGGGCAGAGTCTGGAACAGCTGGAGGTGAACTGTCATGAGGAGCAGGTGAACTGTCATGAATGAATCCAGCACTCTAAAACTGAATGGGCTTTGAGTAGTCTGGAATATGAAAGGACAAGTCCTTGTCATATCCATGACCAGTTCTGTGCTTGTTGTGGACAAGCTGTTCCCAAGGTCTGATGATGGGCTTGGGAAGTGCAGGCTGAACTTCTGCATCTACATGTAACCTTGCTGCTTTGTTTGGTACTAAATCTGAATGAACTGTAACATGCTGCTGATGGGTGGTTGTCTCAATGTTCTGAACAAAAACAGGTTCAGAATGGTGTCTATTTTGATATAGCTCTTCTTGCCGTAGCTGTGATTCAAGCTGCAAAAAATCAATCTTTTCCTATGCATTTTGTAGACATGTCTGAATTTCTGAGAGAGATCCTATGCCGATTTGTAATGTGTCATCAACAGTAGATTGTATAAGAGTTTTCATGAACTCTAATACTTCACTGATTCTGGCCATTTTTCTTCAATGTCACTTAAAAACTGATCACAATTATTACTTAATGCAAAAAAGTAATATCCACGTACAGTACACAGCAATATCTTGTATAAATATGCAGTAGATGAATCAGGGAATCAATGCATATATATGTAGACAAAGCATAATGAGTTTTAATACCACAACTGGGGCACCAGCAACTGCAAACTTGCTTGGATCCTTCAAGTTCTCCTTCACTTTCAAATAATGCTACCCTGAGTGATTAATTTGTTCATTCGATATCTAATAGCATAATATTATATGAGATAATCATTGCCACAAATCATTTTTATTGTCAAAGCATCGGCCAGATATGATCCACGTCTAATCACAAAGTAAAAGGTCGAGTCATATGTGATAGAATACGATCCATGGTGATATGAATGAGAACCATAGAAATTTATGCGCTTCATGGCTGGATAAATACTAGTCATGGCACAGTGTATGTGAGCCAATGGTGTGAGCCTCACGGTATGCAAGCTCAAAGAATTGAGGGCCTGCGAGCCTTGGAAATTGCGGACCTTATCATAAAAAAATGCAATCCCTTACTTGGAGAAATGCAGACCATACCATAGCAGAATGCGGGTTATACTTGTCACTCAGTTATATGCCTATTCTCAAGTCACAAGGATACGAGTTACAGAGATGCCGTACGATCTTCCAGACGATCTAATCAACCTGAGCTATAGAGATGCCATACAAGCTATAGAACCACATAAATCCAGCGTTTGAGAATATTTCTAGCTACAATGAATCATATAAAAAGCTACTGATATATATATATTATATATATAAACAAGCCACAATGAGCCTTTGTCGATCATATCAAGCCACAGAGCAAATACATCGAGCCATTATATTGCGTTCCATTGTATTTGATGCTACTGAGAGAGTAATACAGATCTCGGAGAATAAGATCCATAGTCATTCCTCATGACGTAAGAGCCATACCATAGTCATACCTCATGCTAGTCATACTAGTCATACAATACACTGTAATGTTCTCAAGCCCCACATCTTTGTTTGGAATATTATAATCTTTGGATCTTCTGATAGCATTCCAAAGAAGATGACGACTAGAATTCAGATGTTTTCCACAGGAGATCAAGAACAGAATTTATATGCCTTCATATCTCGGGAAATTCGCTACACATATTTACAGCGAATAGAAGTGATCTTCGTGCCATTTTCTTCATACTTTACTTCTGGCTCCATGAACGCCACCATTGAAAGAATGAAGCTTTTACTCAGCTGATACCATGGCTCTCAACGATTTCATTTGCAACATACGGTGGGCGATATGATATACTTCGAATAGATTTACAGGCATTCAAAATTCTTTTGGTATCCCATGGTACATGTCAAAAACAGTTGACTATACCAATAGCCGCTACAGGAGGGAACGCAATTAGGTTTTTAAATTTTGAAGCCTGGCCTGGAAATCTGAAGGCGGGAAGTCTGGTAGCTTACCACGGCTCTCAAGAATGCAGCTTCAAAACGTATCAGGCAGCGTCTATATCATTACCATAAACGACTGCGACATGGCAGTAACGAGTACGAGACTTTCTTCTGCAGCGATCTATTGAAATGCTCGTTGATCCAGTGGAAAAACAACGCCCGAAATGGTGAAAACAAAACCCGAAATTAAGTGTCTTATGCTTACTCCTCCTGGTATCTCGCCACTAGACCAGAGTCCGGATAGAGAAGCATGAACGACAAGAACAACGATTTAATTCAAAGGACAATATGTTATCCCGTGCGCAAGTAAAAAAGAAGCGAACAACTTACTGCAAAACCAACGTGAAATTGAGCTCGTAGCGATGATTTCATGCAGTCTCTGGACTTGTATCAGTGGAGCACCTGCATATCGTGAGCGTGCTGAAAGGCTTATCGAAGAGCTCAATCATTTACTTTCTCATTACTTGGATAACGACTTTACCACGGCGCTCATAATTCTGGTAACGGTCCTTCCTCAAACACACAATTTTGGTAACGGTGGACAGAGCAGCAGTGCAGCGTTCAGGCAGAGATAGCGCTGGAAAAGAATAGAGGTAGAGCAGCGCTGGAAGGACAGAGACGGTGGTCAGAAAAACGCTCAAACGTTTCAATGTTAGGTTAGGATGACAGCACAACAGAAGAGCAGGGCGCAGGTTTTATAAATGGTATATGCCAAACAGAGAAACAGATGTGCAGTGCGGCAGAGGTCAGGTAACGCATAACCATATATAGAGACCAAAAAAACAAGTGGCTCAAATTGGAGCAGGACCAGCAATCGCCTGCTCTGATACCATGTTAAACACACATGGGGAGCGAGAGAGATATAAACGATAAAGCATGCAATTCAATTTTTATTCACAAATGATGTATATTTATGGTACATTATGTGACCGTTAGGATTCACATCCCAAGGTCTCTTGGACTGCTTTTGTCCATTCGATTTCCACACTAACCCATTTAGGATTAGGTGTCCAACAATTTAGGCAACAATTCTTCATCATTGGTTTTCGACCAAAAGATTCTATGTGATGTTTGACTTTAGCTCATCTGTTCACACCACTTAGATTGTACTATAGTACCTTGAGATCCATTAGCATCATCGGTGGTTTCTCTCACATCCATTAACAAATTACCTTCAGATCCATTAACATCATTGGATGGTATTGAGATGGTGTCTACCATGTTTGACTTCATCTCATTTATATGCATGGTTATACTCATACATCAAGTGATCAAGTTAATGAGATTGAAGACCCTGGATTTAGTTTCATCCATTCGGGTTGCATTTTAGGATTGATAGAAAATCATAAAGTATGATGGTTTTGATTATTTAAGGCTTTATTTAAGGACAGGTCCACACTTTTTCATTAGTGGGCGAAACTTTTGATAATTGTACATGTAATATGTCTTATATGCTAACTATGGGTATGCCTCCCTCAACAGTGATATCATGATAAGAATGTATTTTAATAGATGATGATTCTTAACTAATCTTTCTTGATCCAGACTTGTCACAAGGTAAAGAACAACAGTCCTCAACCACTGTGTTTGACCTTTTACTTTAGGGGGCAATCTGTTACAAGCAATTTTGTCACATCTGTTCAATAGGTCTACAAACTAGATCAATCAACATCCATGAGCACTTTTTCATAATCCCTTCACAAATCCCTAAGCATCAATTCTCCAAAAACTCTGAGTTTATGGGATAATTGGCTCAACAACACTATTTTTACCCAACACACCTTGCATGCTTTGCCACATGTTCTCAATGTATGTTGCATACCTAAGATCTAGGCCTAGTCAGCACAGGTTGCTCCCTTCGGAAAATGCACTAATTCTAGAAATTTGGGAAAAAGAAAAAATATCTATGAAGCTTCCTCTTCCACAAGCATCCAAAGTAGTTTTAACTATTTACCATAGATAGAGAATTTGAATTCTTATATGGTCCTATATTAGAGATTGATAGTGCCCTCATAAGGTTTGGGTTGGATTTTGGAGATTGATAGTGCCCTCATATTTCTTCTTTGAGCCTAAAGGAGACACCATTTTCATGCATTAGGTTTGATGTTGAGGTGTGTATTGTCATAAGGAAGGACAAGTCAACTTGGGGATACATCCACAAAGTCTACTTCTATTTATGGTTGTAAACTCTCTCCTATATTTGTCAATACAAAATATCTTGTTTTCCTATATTTGTTGTGTTATGTTTTCACATATATCTTTTAATGCCATGTTGATTCATTGAAGAGGGATTTTAGGTTATGCTACATGGGTTGTGGTTTCTTTTCTTGTTTTAGTCGTGTGTGAAAGTCCTAATTATAGCACTTGGGGCTAGAATTAGATCTTACAAGTAAGGAGGAAAGGAAGGCTTGGTTCAGGTTCCAGGTAAACATCTTTCGAATTTTCTAATTTCTCAAAGGATAACTCCAATTTTTTGTCTTATGTTGTTCTAGATCAGACCATAGATATAGGTAATTAACCTTTATATGCAATCGTGAAAACTCCATAAAACGCCTAGGGCCTAGGTTGGCACAAATGTTATGGAATCCTCTGTGGGATGAGTTCCTAGTCCGTGGAGCTAGCTTGGAAAAATTCTCTAGAGCACTGGAAGGTTGTGGGTTGAGTTACTAGTTCCTGGAGTCCTGGAAAAATTGGGTAAAGACCAATCTTATAAGTGTTAGTGATATCTAACCATAGAGGTTAAATCACTGTGGTTGAGGGTTGAGGTGGGTTGGCCTATGGAAGACCTGGTTTGGCTTTGTCTTGGTTATTCCATAAGATCCCACATTCATACTTAGATCATGGTGCATAGACGATTGGACAAAAGAGAAATTTGGTTCAACCCAATCTATGGTCGGGTGGTACATGGAAGTCCCTGACTTGGTTGGTATTTTCATATATTAATAAGAGTTATTCTTCTATTGTGATTCATGTGTACTTGTCATGATTATTTTCATGATATTATGCTTTTCCATGGCTTCTATGCTAGTTATTTGTTGGTTAGATGATGCAATCTATCTATAGCTCTTGACATATTTTTGATGAATATGTGAATGGTTGATGAATGCATGTACTAATAAGTGTTATTGCAACTGGCTAGAGATAGTTTAAAGCCTTCTCGATGATTCTCAAATGAATACTCTTAGTTTATCATCATATATGCATTGATCACATGCAACTTACATGTTTTCCATGTGTTTGACGCAATGTTGGTCATGGATTAGGAATCTCTAGATCAAATTATTGCTTGAATTTCGATTGACTACCATCAGCATTACCTTTCATTGCATTCTAGAATTAACAGGGAATTTCGGGCAATGGTCTAGAGTCTGGCCTAAAAAGGTGGCACAAATTCAGGGATAGCTTTCTTAGTACTAAAGATTTTAGTCAATAACCACGTTGAGGCAAACATGTGAGTGTGATTATAGCCTCATAACCACATGGAAGCAATGTTAAGGGTGAAGTTGTCAGTCCAGGACAGTGAAACAAGGTTCTAGCTCAGGGATTAACCACCTTGGGTGGTTGTTTAGCTCATGGGTGATATGTAATCCATGTAAGATGTTAGTTTTTGGTTAGTTTGTAGTCCCTCTTTCTTAACAATAACTGGAAGGTTGAGTCATGTCAAAGTGACTCTCGTTTCATGTTTTACCATGAAGATCTTATGAATATGGGTAATTGTGGGAGGTGGTTACAGGGTCGTGCCATAGATTTAAGGTTCAAACACTAGGACTCGATGGGATAAATGTATATGTTTATGCATGCATACTAGGTCAGACTTGGATCATTGAAGTAATTATGCAATTTGTGTCATCATGATTTTGTTGGTAATGTTATGATGCTGACATATTGGCTGAAGTGGAGCAGGAGATGTTGATTATTAGAGTGAGGTTGCAACAACGGAGCTCGAGGTAAAAATAAAATCATCATAAAGGTTTGTATGTTTTGAATACAAGTATCATGGTTAATGGTTTTTATATGCATTTTGGTTGTATGCATGTCCTCGATTCTATTTTTGTTGAGGTTACATGCATAATAAATGCTAGTCAATCAATATGGTCATATGTACATGCATTGGATAGTCAAGCATGGTAGTTAACTCGTTGTTATGTGCATTAAGGTCATATGCATGATGATTATGGTCATTAAGGCTAACATCTTATTGCTATATATATCGTGCTAATTTTAATGTTATAACATCTTAATGTTATATATATCGAGCTTTATCGAAACATGAGAAGGCTAAGGTTATTGTGAAGATTTCTCATTTTCATCTCCGTAAGTTTAGGGAAGCTTTTGAAATTGAAAGGAGTTACTGTAATTTTAGTAGGAATGATAGATGGAGAATTAGTAGCTCTTGGGCATTTCTTATTTTTTTCTCCTTCTTTCTCTCAGCTTTTTGTCTAGTTTCTTGTTTTTTATCCTTGTTCAAGTTTTCTTCTGATTTCTCCCTGTAAGATTTATTAGTTCTCCTTTATTTCCATTCTTCCTTTTTATTTTATTTTTAATCCATATATATATGTATGGATTAAAAATTAAATTTATAAATCAGGTTATATATATAGTTTTCATGTTATGTCAATTTGAACTTGCTCGATCTATACAATTGCAACCTTATAATGCAATTGCGTTCTCTGCTCCAATTGTTGTCTTTGTTTCTGTATTTTTTATCTATCCATTGGGACAGTCTGGTTGGTTTTTCGCACCTAGTTTTGGTGTAGCAGCGATTTTCCATTTATCCTCTTCTTTCAAGGTTTTCATAAATGGACATTGAATTGATTTCATACGATGGGAGTTGTCGGGGTATTGGGTGTTTCTCTTCTATGTGTTATTCATGGTGCTACCATGGAAAATACTTTATTTGAATATGGTGATGGTGCAAATATGTTTTGTGCTTTTAACCTGACTCAAGCCAAAGAGACGTATTCCATGGTCATGGCTAACCGCTTCTGGTCCCAGATTTTTTGGGTTGCTTTTTCCAAATAAACGTTGGTTACATTTTTTCATGTTATTTGTACCAGTGACCGGTTTTAATGTATGAGTGCCATTGGAGTAGTTGGTTAGCTCTAAACTTACGTGCCTGTGATTTTGTTTCCCAGGAGATCCATGCAGCAGAAGATCCTGAATCTAAGACTTTCTACACAAACAATATTCTCCTGAACAAAGGTATTCGTGCTTGGCTGGCAACATAAGATCAGCCTCATGGAAACCTTATATTCCCTGAGGAGGTCCTACCCGTGGAACGCTCTTTAATGGAACCTATAGGCTTTTAGCTGGTCGTGATTAAGAAAAACCACTGGTTTCGCTTGGTGGGCCGGTGATGCATGACTTATCAATTTGTCTGGTAAATTACTTGGGGTTCACGTGGCTCATGCCAGATTAATTGTATTCTGGGCCAG
>APFE031505029.1:0-17529 GCA_000404065.3 Pinus taeda | reverse complement strand
TTAAATAATACATCTAAATAGTTTATATAAAACATTCAAATCCAAAGGGAGAGGATATGGAAGATGGAATACGAATACGATTAATAACCGTAAAACGCCTAACAAAATTACAAAACGAAAAGCGTAGATTAATATTCATCACCAACACAGATCCCAAAGATCAGACGACCAAAAAGTGTCTTAAATTTAATGTTGTGATCATGTTAAGCAGTTTTTTACTTTAGGTTATTTTATCAATTTAAAGAGTTTATAAGAAAAGGTATTTTATCCTCGAAAGCTCATTGGGTGATTGTGATCATGTGAAGTAGTTTTGCAATTTGAGTTATTTTATCAGTTTAAGGAATTTATCAGAAAAAAGTATTCATTTCTGGTTTAGATAGGTAATTTTCTCAATTAAACAGTAAATCTGTATGTTCGAAACAATAATAAGAAGGAATTAACTGGTTGCTGATTATGAATTAAGTGGTATAGTATTAGATTTTGATATTGTTGCTGTTTAGGAATTCCACATTTCCTTAGATTCCAGGCGTAGATATAATTCATCAGTGTGCATCAATCCATTAGTTACCTGGATTTTACAAAACCTAAACTTTTCAACTTCGTTTGCGTGCTCTTCTTCTTAGATGGTCTGACCCCGTCCTGGATGATCTCTGTTATTTCTTCTTCACTATCTGTTACAATTGTCGAGTTCACCCAGTCATTGAGTGTGGAAATAACTGCATTCAAGGCTTTCACAGGGTCGTCCAAGTGATTTATCAGAATTTCGGAGATTTCCGCAGGAGTCATTTCGGCTCCAGTCTCCCTCATGCTCTCCTCCACAGTAGAAAAAAGTGGATGATCTTCAACCTGCAAATAATTAAAGGCGAGAGATTTGAATTGAGAGAAACTACAGAAAGAGAGCAATATGTGCTTGTCCATCCTTCCACATCTTAACAATGCCGGGTCAAGCCTATCCTTATGGTTTGTTGTGAAGATGATAATTCGTTCCTCATCACAGCCGGACAACAGCCCATCCGCGAAGTTAAGAACTCCCGAAAGAGTTACACCGCTTACGCTAGGCTTTTCAAAGCGATTCGGAGGTGACAGCCTGTCCGTTAGGTCTAGCGAGCAGTCGATATCCTCAATGACAATGACGGATTGGCCCTGACTCATTAGGAGCAGTTTACGAAGCTGGAAGTTGCACATAACCATTGCGAGGTCTAGGACGTACACATCGTACTTCATATAGTTAGCTATGGCGGCCACGACACTAGTTTTTCCTGTTCCAGGGGGGCCGTACAGAAGGTACCCGCGCTTCCAAACACGGCCGACTCTGTTGTGAAACTCCTTTCCTTTCTTGAAGCCGTCAAGATCCTCTATTATTTTCTTCTTGGTCGTGGGATCGAGGGCCAGAGAAGCGAAAGTGGACGGATGCCTGAACGGAACATCCTTCCAACGTCCCTTTTGACAATTGGTATAAATGTTTGTTTCCTTCATCTCTTTCTTGGACTCAGCTGCAGTTTTTTCAATATGATCAAAATAGGCCGACAACAAGCTCTCGTTTGACCTCGCTGTTTCCAGAGAAAACGAGCGCCTCTCGAACGGATCCTTTTGACCCACAATTTGAACTTGGCGAGACCACCGCATTGTGGCTCCATTGAAGGAATCCTGTATCACCTCCTCCGTAGCCGGATCAAATTCCATGTCACTGGATTCGCTCCCGCGATATACAACCACTTTTCGGGTGTCCTCAACAAAGTCGAGGGTCGCTATGTAGAGGTCAACATCTTGGTACACCTTATTTGGAGAGTAGTTTTGATTCTCACAAAACTCTGGAATGTTAAGTTCGTAATAGTTATTGAAACGTTCCTGAAAACAGAAAAACCGTCGCTTTAGCCATTGCAACAACCGTGCAGGCAAGAGGTTTTGGAGGAGAGTGACGAGACTAATCAATGCCCAAACTTCTGAAATCACGTGATCTACCCTGAACTCGTCCATCCTCAACGGCCGATTTACTTCACATTAAAAGCAAGACTGTAATCGTGCGTCAAGCTTTTATATGCATCCCAATACTTCCGTTTCACAAAATCCGCACCCATTCCCAATCGACGTAGACTAATCTGCCGGCTCTAATCCAACGACGCTATTTTTTTGAAGTAAGATGATAAAGTTTTGTCTTTGAATTTTATCGTATTTTTAAAAGAACATTTTTTCTAAAAAATTTTTGGGAAATGGGATTTAAATCAAATTAAAGACTTGTAAGTTAAGGCAAGAGCTAACCAGCTTGTTATAGGGTATTAAATGACTGGTTCGTTGTATGCCCTTTAATTAAATGAAAAATAATAAAATATATTATAAAATTAAATAGCATACAGTTAATCAGTCATTTAATACCTTATGGCAAGTTAATTAACTTTTATACATAAGTTTCATGTACATCGGAAAACACATGCTCCTTACCATACTCAGAAGATTCATGTACCTGTCGAAGCTCATGCTCCTTCCTCATGTTCGTTTATTTAATATTCTTAGTTTCAATTTAACATGTTGCTTTAGCTCAGTTATATACATATATCTTCCCATATTTCATATTTCATTAGATGGGGCATGGGCAGTGTGCCAATTTCTCTACTAATCTGCTATAGTTCATTTTAAGATACATATTAGATTGTTGATTTTGGATCCATCCGTATTTAAATTCCTTTGTCTAATATAATTCCTTTGTCTAATTTAAATTTAGTTTATTTTATAGATGAAAATGGTGTAGCGTTACAAAAGAATAGAGAAATTGGAATAAGGTAAACCTAGTATGGTATGTTGCTCAATGATTGAATTCTAAATCATATTCCTAAAGAGAGCTCATCTAATTTCTTTTCTTACATGAACAATGATTTCCCTACACTTAGAGGAGTGAGGACTTTGTCATGGATCTTAGAATATAAAGGCAAAATTGTTTAACTAATTTCTTTATTACATAGGTGTATTTATCAATATCTAGATATTTCTAATCTTGTAAGCTTATACACATAAAAATATTGGCATCTCATCTCATTGGTCATCTTTCTAAGTAAGTACAACTACTAAAGAGAAATGAAGATAACTCGGATCTTGTAAGCTTATACACATAAAAATAGTGGCATCTCATCTCATTGGTCATCTAATTAGTCATCTTTCTAAGTGAGTACAACTACTAGAGAAAAGTCACAAGAGAAGTTATAAAGTGAGAATTCCCTATCAAATATTTTACTATAAAATGCAATAACATTTGTTAGGGCTTCTTTGACTTTGGTGAATTATTCCTTTTCAAAAGGAGTCTAATTAGTTATATGTCCTTAATTATATGTCCTTAAATGATTTTTGTAAAATTTGATGATTTGGGAAGAAAAAGAAACAAGTATAGGATGTTTATTTTTCTTAGCAAAGAATATTGTTTCAAACCTTTTGGGGTTGAAAGAGATGCCTGTTTGGATATCACATGACGCGTAAAAAGTTTCCCTCATTTACAGTAGAAAATATATTCTTTTGATATAGGAATATTACATATCTTTCTTATACCCTTCAAGATGTGGGTGATATGACTTATATTTGGAGAACATAGTCATGTTGTGAAAGTAAACAACAACATTATGCCTTAAAATTTCCCTAAAGGCCATCTCCATTGCTCGTTGAAAGGTATAGCTTTCACTAATCAACCCAAAAGGTATCTTCTTGTATTAGAAATTCCCCCTGCATCATGCCAAAGGTGGTATTGATGAACATTTCCTTTTACGACCAATACTTTATTATAAACTAGGAATTCATCCAACAAAGAGATAATTTATTATCGTAAGACTTATGGAAGATCTATTTCATGTGAGGAACAAGGTAATTATCCTTACGAATTTCTCTATTGAGGTTTTTAAATTCTACGTAGATTCTTAATCATCATAATTTCTTCTTCAACTGTATCAGGTTAAAAACCCATACTGAATGTATAACTTTCAATTTTATTCTATCACCTATTAATTTCTTCAACTCTTTCTATATTATGGGTTGTGGGATGTATCTTAGCTAGTTTTTTGTTTTTTTTGTTTTGTTTTTTGTTTTTTTTTTTTTTAATTATTGGCACTCTCATTGAATGGTATGACATGCTAAATGATATATGAGTGTCATATTTTTTTAGATATCTGTGTGTCCATGCAAAAATGTGTTTGTTTTTTATGGATACTAGTATGCTTCTCTAACTATGAGAAATATGTACCTGGCTTGAGAAACTTTGCATCATTTTGAGTCCCCAGATTGAGAAAGTCATGCATCAATATGGGATTATGAATCCTAGGATTAGTATTGAGCATTTTCTTTTACGACCAATACTTTATTATAAACTAGGAATTCATCCAACACAGAGATAATTTCTTATTGTGAGACTTGATGGAAGATCTATTTCATGTGAGGAACAAAGTAATTATGCTTACCAATTTCTCTATTGAGGTTTTTAAATTCTACATATATTCTTATTTATCATAATTTGTTCCTCAATTGTATCAGGTTAAAAAACCATATTGATATATATTTTTCAATTTTATTTTATCACTGATTAATTTCTTCTTCTCTTTCTATATTATGGGTTATAGTGTGGGATGTATCTTAGCTAGTTTGTTTGTTTGTTTGTTTGTCTATTTATTTATTTCTTGGCACTCTCAATGAACGGTATGACATGCTAAATGATATGAGTGTCATATTTTTTTAGATATGTGTGTGTCCATGCAAAAATGTCTTTTTTTTCCTTGTGGATACAAGTAAGCTTCTCTAACTATGAGAAATATGTACCTAGGTTGACAAACTTTGTATCATTTTGAGTCTCGAGATTGAGAAAGTCATGCATCAATATGGGATTATGAATATTAGGATTAGTAGGTTCCTAAAACATTGATTGGAGATAAAATTACTTGTCAAGTGAAACTACCCCTTTATGTATGTGATTTCCCTTATCATCGTTCCAGTTTCATTTCACATGTTTCCCTTTCTATGATGTTCTTCTTCATCTATGGTTGATTCCTTGAATGTGTATATATCGGTTAGGAATTCCATAACATGTACATCATCATTTGTCACCTGCTGGTTAGTAATATTTTAATGAAAATGTGTTTGAAAATTAGTTCAACCAAATTATTACACAAAGGAGTGAATCTAGCGACTATAATAGCCAGAGTGTTAGCAACAATGTTCATGGTTCAAGGAATGATATAATACTAAATTCCTTAAATAAAGAAATAAATCTTCGTACCCCTTTTAGGCATCGTTTCATATGTCGTGGCTAATAATGAATTTCATTTTGTAGCTAAGACATGATTATCTTTGAACCAATGAGATCTTTCAAGAACTTTACCTTTAGGTTGATGGATTTCTTAAGCTCGAATATGAGTACCTCATATTTTGTAGTATTTTTTATACATTCAAATTCTAGTCAATAGGATATAAGATTTTTTTCTTTATGTGGATCAATTTGGATGTATCCAACATTCCCCTATCCTAAGTCTTACAACATTGAAAATATAGAGTCTAAATGGTAATATTAGATCCTAAATTAGTATATTTATTATTATTTACATCTAATGTACAAGAATCATTATCACTAGTATGTTAATATTGAAGGATAACATAATGGGTTTTAAATGAGAAGGGGGTTGGTTGGTATATATAGCAACAACTAAGGTCAATTTCTAGAAAATAGTTCCCTAGCATTATGTGTGCAAAAATAATTGGTTAATTGAGCCCCTCTAGCCTATTCACCATTTGTTTCATGTGAGGCTCAATATCTACCCATATACAATTATTATTTCCTTTGTAAGGTAGCCAAAGGTGACACCAATCTATTGTGAAGTATCCTTGGGGATTCTATGAATAGTGTTTTCTTAGAATCAAACCATAGGCCTAATGTATATGTCCACAACTATGATATCTATTACTTGATGGACTCGAGGATTAGAGGGATGTCTTATTAGATCATATTTTAGCTCAACTATAACTTTAACTTCCAAAACTTACTAGTGAATGATATTTTCATTAGTTGCTTCTTGCACTGCTTTAAGTTTTTAGCACTTTGAATAGGGCATGACATTAGAGGCTCTAGAATCAACTATGAAATTGCAAACATTGTGTTTGAAAATCTCAAATTTTAGAAGGAAAGGAAGGGTGTGATACTTTGAATGGGCTCCAATAATAACAACATTTATAATTGATATGGAAACATTTGAGGTGCTTTGTATAGTTGTAGGGGTATTTGTATAAGTTTCAAGGTTTAGGGTAGGTTTATATTGAGCATGGGAGTTTTCAAAGTTTTTTAAAAGTAGCTCTTTTTGTTGAGGAATATTTCATAAGTTAGAAGATTATACATTAGCCTTCATATTCTATGTATCTTGGATTATATTATATTTTAGGGTCTTGCTGTTGTAGAAATTGGGAATACAATATTATCTATAGAAGATAAAGCCTTGGATTTCTGCATAAGCATAAAGTGTATGCTAATTTTCTTTTTACTCTACATGGAGATAGGGTTTGTCTTTATATGTTGTGCAGCATTGAGGTTTTTCTTAGGCACAAATGTAGTAATTTTTCTATAATTTCTTGGTGTCAACAATTGTTTTAACAAGGATTTCCCTTTGCTATACTGAGCATTATTAATTGTCAACCCCTTACTACCAATATTGTAGTTTCTTGGTGTCAAGTGGTTGTCTTGGTTTTCTGATAAGGAAATTCTCTAATAGCTTTTGTATTGATGCCTATTACCTACTCCCATAGGAGCATGGATAACCCTTCATTAGCTTATTATTCGTTTTCGCTATTCTCATACTCAACTTCAAGAGTAGATTCTACAAGTATTGGGGTGAATCCATGAACATGGTTTACACTTTTAGGCCAAATGTGGCTATCAAATTTAAAAAATTTATGCTTTTATGGAATTGAAGCCGTCAAAATCCATATAAGCTTTGTAAATTTTTATTTGGAGTAAAAATACAATTTGTGGAGAATTATGTTTGTTGTCCTAATGATATTCTTTAAAAAAATTAGTGTGATTGTCTTTGCAACTTATCACACATTATATATATATAGGCATGATTTTTTCCCCTGGGAAAAAGTCGTAATTTCTATTAAGTTAAGAAATTACATTTTGCAGATGCCGAAGCATATTCGTATGCAGGCAACTGGTGCCTGTCAAGTATGTTAGAAACATAAAAGTATGACCAAAATCTCCACGCAGGGAGTATCACAAAATTTGCTGTCATAGTTCAAAAATAAAGTTTATATGCTCTGTGCAGAGAGCAAGATTCTGCTGTGAATATACAAAATTGTGCAAGCCTGTAGTTATAGACAGATATAATATGCATGATATTTACAATAAGATTATCCTGATAATATGGCCTTAAAGCCCCTCGTCCGGCTGATCATCAAAAGGTCGGTGATAATATTGGTAGTAGGTGCCCACGTTGTCTTCTTGTATATACCAATCATCACCTACTCTGTGCGCGGCCTCTTTGGAGAGCTGATCTGCGACAGTGTTTTGTTCCCTGTAGATGTGTCGGCAGACAAAGGAATCAAATACAAGAGTCAGTCTCTTTGTTTCGTCGAGAATGTGCCTCAAAGAATAAGAATGACAATGAGATGCATTATTCAACCAGTCGCAAACAATCTTTGAGTCTCCATATAACTGTAAGTGCCGGCAATGTTTTTGGATGGAAAAATGAATAATATTTTTGGCTGTGCACAGTTCCGCAAAGTTGTTCGTGCCTCTGCCAAGGTTGATCTGTAGTTTGAAGCAGTGCCTCTCATTTAGGTGAAGGGTGGCCCCCCCACCGCAGCCCGCCTCCTGGGCAGAGCCATCGAAAAAAGCCCATGGCTTAGACTTGTCAATGGGCAATGGTCTGAGACTACGAGAAGGTGCATGCTGAGTCTCATCCAGGATCATGTTATAGTCAGCAACCGTGTGGAGGATAATGGTAGGCCAGTGAGGTGCCTTGAGATTGAAAATCGCCTGGTTGCGGGCTATCCAGATAGCCCAACAAACCAGTAGAGGGAGATTTACGGATTTGCCTGTGTGCTCTTGGCACCAGTTGTCCCATGCATCAGGAAGGTTATTCCCGTGCCACTGGTTTGATAGCGGGATGTGAGATAATATGGATTGCCATAAATCGGTAGAAGAGGCGCAAGTGAGAAATAGGTGGTCGGTGGTCTCTTCTGCGTTGTGGCATAGATGGCAACGGAAGGGTCCATGGAAAGACCGCTTCATGAGGTTATGGCCAGTAGGGATCTTGTCGGATATAATATTCCACATCAGTAACCGTGAACGGGGGGCCGCCTTAAGCTTCCAAATCACCTTCCAAGAAGGTTGTAGGATCGGGGGCTTGTACAAGTCCATGAGTTTGAGATATCCAAGTTTAGGGGAGTATATGCCATTTTTCGCATGAGCCCAGATAATCTCGTCGGGTCCTTCCGTCAGTCTGATGTGAGCTTGGGTAAGTGCTGTTGTATACTCCTTCCATTCTTCTGACCATTGCAATGGCAGATCTAATGCTCGAGCAGTCAGCCAAGCCTGTTGAAGGAAGGAGGAGTTTGCTTGGTCGCCAATATGCTTGATGTGAGTAATACCTCTGACATGGAGATGGTTGATGAGATCAATGTGGAGTCTGTGGGTGTTCCCACAGCCAACCCAAGGGTCAATTCTGATACGAACAACATTCCCTTCTCTGATGCGCCAAGTAATCCCTTCCCGGAGAAGGGGGATGGTATCGGTGACCGCTTTCCAGATGTTGGATAGGTGCATTTGTTGGTTCTGTCTCGTACATAACCAGTCAATAACCGATTGGGGCTTAATATATTTGGCAAATGCAACCCGTGACCATAAACTGTCAAAGGTGAGAAGCCTCCATCCCAGTTTGGCTGCCAATGCCTTTGAGAAGAAGATCAACCTTTTGATGCCCCAGCCTCCCCATCTCTTGGGGAGTGCAATAGTGTCCCATTTTACCCATGCAAAAATGCGGCCTGTCTGATGTCCTTTCCATAGAAATCTGCAGCAAATACTTTGTAGTCTGTGCAATATACCCCTGGGGATCCAAGCCAGAGCCATCCAGTATACTGGAGTTGCTTCAATAACGGATTTGATAAGAATAAGTCTACCTGCCCTTGAGAGGTGTCGGTGGTACCATACCTGGAGCCTCTTTTCCACTTTTGTAATAAGCCAAATCCAGTCCGCAATCTTGTAGCCAGATGGTTTAAGTCTGAACCCAAGGTATTTGATACCGTCTGCTAGTTCCAAGTATGTGAAAGGAAAGCGCTGTGTAGCAAAGGTTGATTCATGTACGGAGCAGCCGAACATAGTGATAGTAGATTTATTATTTTTGATCAGCATTCCAGTGGCCTGCTGGAATAGGTGGATGGAGCTATGAAGTGCTGTGGAGTCCCCCACGCTGCCATTCAAAAAAATCAGTATGTCATCAACAAAAAGTAGGTGGGTGAGGAAAAGGTTGTCCGATATTTTGATACTCGACAGATGGTGCCTTTCCCTGGCCGATGAGATGACCCTGCTCAGGCCTTCCATAATCAGTAGGAAAAGTAGTGGCGAGAGCGGGCAGCCCTATCTAAGACCCCTTTCGGATGTGAAGAAAGGGGTGGCTTCACCATTGAGTAAAACACTATAAGATACGTCCGTGATGCAGCTCATGGTCCATCTGATGTACTCATAGGGAAAACCCAGGTGGGTGAGGAGCAGTCTAAGATACAGCCAATTTGCCCTGTCGAATGCCTTAGATAGATCTATCTTTAGGATCATACCCTTCTGCTTTTTGATCTGTACCGAATGCATAAGCTCCTGGGCTGTGGCAATCGCCTCGTGGATCTGTCTATGATTCAGGAAGGCAAATTGTTCAGCTGATATATGATCGGAGAGGATGGGTTTAAGGCAGTTGGCAATGATTTTGGCAATGATTTTGTAGAGACAATTGCAGAGAGATATGGGTCAGAATTCATCAAATGAAGTAGGGGCGTTTGATTTGGGTATGAGGGAAATGAAGGTGGATTTGATAGCAGATGAAATCCTGCTGCTTCTCCTACTATCTTCCACAATATTAAGGAGTTCATGACCCAGAATATCAAAGAAGGCGAGGTAGAATTCTATGGTCCACCCATCAGGGCCAGGGCTCTTGTCTTTCTTAAACCATTTTAAGGTGGCCTCCAGTTCTTCCATAGTAACCTCTTTCTGTAGCTCCTCTGATGCTTCCTGATCAACAAAGCAGGGGAAGTGCTCAGCAGTTCTCATGATATCCAAGATATTGACTCCCCCAGGAGCTTTGTATATATTCTTGAAATGATCAGTTGCAAGTCTGGCCAGGTTCTGTTGAGATGATACGAGGGTTCCCTGTTCGTCCTTTAATTCCCATATTGTATTGATGGCTTTGCGACCATTGGCAAATTTATGAAAGAACTTGGTGTTGTTGTCGCCCTCAGTAAGCCATATTGCCCTGCTTCTCAGCCTCTAGCTATCTTCTCTTTCTTTCAGGATTTGGGCTCTTCTGGCAATGAGGCTGTTGTAATGCTCCTTGTGCTCTTGTGATGAGAAGGTCCCTGATGATGATTCCTCGAATTCCGCGATGACCCGCTCTGCTTCTGCCAACATGAGGTTGTCACGAACTCGCTTCTGATGAGCCCAATGTTTTGTAAGAAGTTTGATTTCAGAGAGTTTCCTAACAAAACCCGCAGATATGTCCTCGTTCTCTCTGATGGGATTGTTCTGCCAGTATTCATGAACCAGTTGAGAATAGGATGGGTCCTGTAGCCAGGCAGCATTGAACTTAAATGGACTCTTAATTTTGTGATAGTTCCCATCAGCTTCCAGGAAGATGGGCCTATGATCCGATATGCCCCCGGTACCGACCCATTGTCTAATTCTAGGGAGTCCCGTGTATAAGGCCTCTTTAATAAGGAAGTGGTCAAGTCTTCTGGCCAGGCCCTGTTCTCCACATCTATTATTAGACCAAGTATATTGAAGGCGGGCAGAAGGAATATCCACCCAGTGATGGTCCTCTAATAAGGAGGAGATGGTATCAGAGAGGGGGTCAACTTGTGCCATATGCCCCCATGATTCGCTGAAGCCCAAGGAAAAATTTAAGTCCCCCCCCAGTATAGTATTATCGGCTTGGAAGAGGTCAGATCCAAGGAGGTTCCTCCAGTATGTGCCTCTATCAGAGCATGGGCCATAAATATTGATAATGTGCAGATTCATGTTGATTGCATGGGCCAAGATATCAAGGCCAATGAAACCCCTCCCCCCGAGACATTCCGGATCTCCACAGATCTATTGTAGACCCCGATAGCAATGCCACCAGATCTCCCAGACGCATCCAATGCATGGAATGTCCAATTAGGAGACCAGGAGGAGAGAGTGTGAATGAGGGGGTCCGCCGGACAGAGGGTCTCTTGTAAAAAGATAGCATCAAGATGAGTCGAGTGAAGTAGCCTCCTAAGAGCTAGTTTTTTGGCTGAACTAGCAAACCCTCGACAGTTGAATGATAGAATCTTCATGGGGGTAAGAACGGAGGGCCGTCCTTTGCTCTAAGGGCCCCGAGGATGGTCTGCTATCGTCCAAGGGCGATTTCTTCATCGGCAATATGTCTAGCCCTGGATATATGGGAGGGTCGGCCACGGGAGGAGCGGAGGGTAATGGGTGTCCTAACCGGGTCGAGCCCTACAGTATCAGGCCCCTGAACACGATTCCGTGGGCGGAGAGAGTAGCGGGGGGATGGTGGATCGGCGAGTGTCGAGGCGATCAGCAGCAGAGGCACCACCAGAGGCGGAGGAGGGAGAGTGCAGGTCAGAGGTGCATGATCATGGAGGGTATGTGATATATCGGATGGATCAGAGGAGAGTGTAGTAGTGCAAAGAGAGGGAGGTGAAATACAAGTAGTAATGCAGGAAGTATGAGAGGACAAAGAGAGTGATAAAGACTTACCCAAGTTCGCGGTGTCCACTGATGGTAGTGGTTGCGCAGATGTCTCAGGAGATGGCGGAGCAGCTGAATCAGTCGTCTGTACTGCGTCCACCCTTCCAATTCCCGGGTCCCCTCGTGTTACCTCTGCAATTGATGGCCCTTGAGAATCCGTAGGCTGAGAAGATTGGGGGGCATTGTGGGAGACGTGGGGGGGGGGCGTATCCGCTTCAGGGTCATTCCTCTGAGCGCCCAAGAGCATGGGACAATCCCTGAAGAGATGCCCAACCTTATGGCACCTGCGGCACCAGTAGGGGATTCCCTCATAATCAATGATTTGTCGGCGAGCCGAATCCCTCCACTGGATGGTGATGAATTCATAGAGTCTGCCTCTTGTGTCCATATGGATGAGGATTCTGGCATAGGCCATCATGCCTGTCTGGTGGAATGAATTGTCGTATCCCATATATGTAACAAGAGCGTTGCCAATGCGTTTGAATATATCTTCAGACCAGTAATGGAGCAGGAGTCCAGGGAGCCGAATCCAAATTGGCCCTACCCCAATCTGCTCAGTCTCAGGATCAAATAGTGGAGTCCATCTCTTCAGGAGAACGGGTGCTTGCTCAAAGTGCCAATGTGAGGACAATACCCAGTTTGTATGGTCAGCTCGAGCGAACCTCAGTGCAAACCATCCCCTCACGAATGTCTGTACTACTGGGATGTCCGCCAAGTGATGACCCCATACTTCAGTCGCCCAGGCCTTCAATCCAGCTGCCGTATAGTTGCGCCCTCTGATGCGCCCTACCAAGACACGGTCTGCAAATTCCATAACCTCCCCTCACTGTATGTCTTCCTCCAGTCTGAGAAAATAGGCGTCTTCCCTCGACTTGAAACACTTGGATTTCTTCTTAGGGCTGCTACGAGGGGGAGAGCTCTGAGTCCGGTCGAAAGTCGATGCAGCGGTATGAGGGGGAGCAGAGACCGAATGTGATGCCACTCCAAAGTCGGGGACAGTAGGGGGGCCCGAGAGGGGGGGAACAGAGGAGAAGAAGCCAGAGGACGGACCAAAACAACCCGAGGTAACCGTGGCGGTGGGGCGGTTAGGGTTAGATGGCGGGCGGGGATGAAAACCAGCTGTAGGGATCTCTGGTCCAGGGTTAGGGTTAGAGACAATGCAACCCGTAACGAAACCGATAGTCGCCGGTGAGTGGGGGGGGTAGTAAGGGCAGGACATGAAGGAGGCTCATCCGGTAGGATGACCGGCAAGGTTCTAGACGGTTCGCCAATGGAAAATAGTGAGAAATTCCCGGGGTAATCTTCAGCATACATACCACCTGATCTGGCATTCGGAGATCTCCAGATGGAAACACCTTCCAGTGGGTCGGCGGAGTAGTCGACAGCTTCCAGGTCATCCATATCCAACAATGTCTCGGAACGATGGAGATATAGGGGGCAGAGAAACCGGAGAGAATGACAGATAAGAAATTACCCTGCCGTCGATAGTGAAAATAAAAAACCCAGAAAATTAACCGAGGGTCGCGATCCATTCTGCAGCCCAGTAAAAGGTAAGTGACCGGGAGATAACAATGCAGGTCACGGAGCCGGTCGGAGCATGTGGTCGTAGCGAGCGAAAAGCGGGCGCGTTCAGCCAGAGGTTCAGGCGTCTGTAGAAAACCCTAGCCGTAACCTAAACGCGAGCCCTGATTCCTCTCCATCCTCTCCCCCCGGTCTATATATATAGGCATGATGTATGTAGAGAACACTAAATTATGAGTACTCAAACATTATTTTTTTGTACAAAATTATATTTTTATTATTTTTCGATGTTGACAAATTAATATTTGAATTGAATTTTTGAAACACATGTGCTCATGCATGATTTTTTTATACTATTTAAATAAATTCAAAAACCTAGAGTACCCTTTTAAAGAGGACTTGAAAATTAGATGATGCAAAATTTTGAATTTGTATTGTTTTGTATATTTTACGTTATTGATTTTTCATTTAGCCCCTTCGAAATTGTCCAAAAAAATTTCAAGCAAAGGATTTAGAAGAAATTAGATGAAAAATATCATATGAATTTGAAAAACTTAAAATCATATTCCATTGGATAGATTCTTTCATGAATCCAACATGATCAATTTTTCCACATGAGGCCAAATATTGCCTTAAGTTCACCATGCTACAAGATATTGTTGCAAAGAAATTTGTAGAAGGGGAGATAAAAATATATATTTTAGGCCCTTGATAGCTTGATTGAGCACTTAAATAGCTCAATCATGAGCTTTGGATAAAATTTGAACTAGCTCGATTGAGGGTTGAATAAACAAACCCTCAATCAAGATATTATACACCCCCACCAACACCAACAACCAAATATTAATGATATTTATTGACATTGAAATGGAGCTAGGAGCTTGATCGAGTTGTTGCTAGATGGAGCTCCTTATGCCGCCCAAAAGAAAAATAACACATAATACAAAAAAATGCTCGTTGATGGAAAAATAACAAAAAACATTTTCTCATGGAAAATAACAAAAAATGTGGAACTTACATAGAGATTGACAACAAACATGGGAAATTGGAGGATTCATTCTCAAAAAGTGGCTCAAGTTCCAAACTAAGAGGAAGTATAAGAAATTGTTAGACAAACAATGTGGAAAATGTGAGAAATATTGAGATAAAATCACAACAAGAATATTTTCCAACAAGAAATTGATGCAAATATAGGAAATTCTATCTCACTTTTCATATTACCTGCCAGATTGTTGTTCCAAGAGCTGATTAAACATCATGGAATTCATCCACTATATGCTTGTTTTCTTAGAATGATTGTCTCTATGATAGGAGAAATTTTATCCATCCAAAAATCATCCATGTTTAGGTTCACACTTGAACCAATTAGAGTGTTAGGTTGGTTATTGGTTTTCTTTTGAAATGGATGAAATTTTTTGTGCCTATATGAAATTTCCACTAAGTTTTTCACCATATAAACTACTTCATTTCTCAGTTTCTTCACTAGTTTGACTATGCTCTCCAAATATGTTGCCTCTTTCTATGTTGGCTCATTTAAAATTAAATGCCTCCTCTCACTGGACTTAAATTATTCTTAATGAATATTCTCTACATGAGATAGCATTTCCTTCTCTACCTTTATGTCTTCCTCAAAAATTTTGACCAGGGTATTATTCTTTGTTCTCTTAGAGATCATGGCTATAGATAGGATTAAGGTTTAAATGTAATAATATATGTCCAAGGGATTAATAGGGTGAGAGTTTTTATGAATATTATTTAGAAAAGTGGTGAAACATTGATTAAATTCATTCACCTCCTCTTTATTCTCCATCTCTATCGCAATAAGTTATTTTAAAATAGTGGTAGGTGATTTTTCTTCACCAATTTATAAAGAAATTCCATCTCAATGGAATCCCAATCGAATGTTGAAGAAGCAGGTAGATTGTAATACCATGCGGATGCTTTATTACCAAAGGTATATGTAAATAAAATGTAGACCACATGTTCATGATACACATTCATTAAACATAAGGATAGATAAAAATTCTTAATGTGGTCTTTGGGGTAACCACTTGTTGACATTGCTACAACACCCTTCAAAACATTTACTATACTTAAATTTTGGAGCCTACCTTACTATCATATCAAGCGTCGCTTTTGGTCACCAAGTGTCCTAACATGTTATTTTACATGTTTTAAGTGTCCTTGTTCTTTCTTAAGTGTTTTCGAATTGTCAATAACATCTATAACACACTCTGAAGCAACAAGATCCCCTTGTCTCTCCCAATTATGTCCTTCCCAAGTATTCCTCTCAATTGGGAGCATTGCACACCAAGAGTGAGAAATGGGCTGCCCTTCAAGATTTATAGTGTTTTCTGTAGCCAACCAAGTGCATGGAACATCATCAGTCACCATTCAAACCTCCCTTTCCTCTTCAGGATGTGCCATAAGCCCCCATAAAGTCCTCACTCTCAGTTGAGCGCATGGTGCACAGACAAGCATCAATGAGCTTCCTCTTCTCTTCTCATTGCACCCTACACCCATCATTAAACTTCTCTTCCCATTGGAGTGCACAATGCATCCTCATTCCTCAAAACCCAACGCTTGTCTCTTGACAATGGGCTTTATACCCATAAAGTGTTTTTTCTCTGCCCCAACACATTATTAACTTAGAGAACGATTTTTTTTCCATTAAACATGTCATAATAATATATTTTCAAATTGATGTTTTCTTTCCATGAGTGATTTCACTTTTACGTGTTTCTAGTATAGCATGGTGTTGACAGTGCTGGACCTGCTAACATGTCAAGGGATCTCCCCAATAAGAAGTCCTAACTAGACCTCATATCATTTGGTGTAGGAGTCCCAGCAATGAGTCGTAGGGTATTACCTTGACCACAGTTGCATGGAGAGGCAAGTAAGATATCCCTGTTGGTATCAAGGGTGTGACATATGGAGAAAGTCAAGGAAGGTGTATGAATGGTTCTAACACACGGAGAGTGAGGTGAGTGTGCCCACTGGAAACCTATGGAATAACGCAGCTTGGAAGGGAACACATGAGCGAAGATGAATCACAAACTAGAAAGAAAGTAAGCTAACAATCCAAAGTGATGGTTAACCCAACAATACATCTCAGTAAGATTTATACATACCTATACAGAAAGTGTCCATACATGCATGCATAAGCAAATAGATACATATATCATTAGAGTAACCAAGATAGCTGAAATACAATAACAGCATATGCATGAGACATGTTGGCTCTGTTATCTTAAGAAGTGAAAGTTCCATTCATACAGTACAACCATGACCAACCACAAGTCCCGATAGCGAAATGATATAGTCACTGCCGCTTGCTCCTCTAAGGATATGTACTAACTCTACATTGTGGAAAAGCCAAGGCTCGTTTAATACTCTCCAATCTTTCTCTAAGATTCTCCTATCGAAATCTTGGCTGACCAAAAGCCTCTACAATGAGTTATGAGGGACTATATATAGCAAAGGGTGGGGCAACCCTTAACGTTCCCCTTTGTAACTATTCATCTACCCAAATGAATCTTCAACTACTCTATGAATCTTACATTCAACTATCAACACTTGAACTTCCACTTGACAAGAAGTTACATACAATCTGCACATTTACCCATGTGAGACAAAATAGGCTTAACGAAGCCATGCAAGACATCACTATGACTCAGACAACTATGGGAAGACCAACTCTTTAAATTCGTCACGATGGTCAACAGTAGTGAACTGATGCCAAGCTTGGTAGTCCGCGACAGTGTCAGTGTACTCTGTGGTGACATATTTCTGTAAAGGAACTCTTGCCTCCGTTGCATCTAGGTACACTTCTCTAGCTCTTATTTCCAACTCGTCTACTAACATGCACATCATTGTCTTGAGGGTAGTCAGACCATTGACATACTGATGCATGGTGTTCAAACTAATCACCAAGTTTGCGCTGGTAATTATACGCATCAACTAGTCAAAGTACGATTCAAACTCTAGTCAGACTTATGCCTTTGTCTTTGCCTTAGTGAGTGTCCCAATAGATGGGGTCACATGTGCTTGCACAACAA
>APFE031505027.1:0-13749 GCA_000404065.3 Pinus taeda | reverse complement strand
GGCCAGGTCCACCGGAGGTGGCCTGCCCACCCCTTTAATGTTTGATTAATGTGCAGTTGGGGTGTGTGAGGGTTCGACAAGGTAATGACCACTGACCCAATTTAAATTTTGATTGGTAGTTGGATGGAGAGGTCGACAAGGGTCATGGCCCATTGGCCATTTTTAAATATGATTTTGTTATTTAGTTTGGGTGTGGGGGGGGTGTTGGCCCGCCACCTCATTTATATATATATTTTTTATTTTTCTAAAACAAAACACATTTTTCGAATTTGTCTAATATAGGGGATATTAGACGAATTAACGATCCAACAAATTCACCTGCTTTCAAGAGCTAGGTTTCATGCCTCATGGTCAGTCAAATTGTAGGACACTTAACCTTGGCCCACAGTCCAACTTTGACCAAAAATTTGACTGGATCGTTCTCCCTCATACGAGCTCGGATATATGAACCGTTCACACTGCTACGATCAAGACAACAAGATCTACGCTTTGGTCTTGGCTCGACAACATTCTGATCACTTTGATTTTCGAGCTTCCATAAGCCCTCTTTGTCGTGTGTGTGTCTCTAGAGCCACTTGGATCACGTAGGCTGATATATTTTTAGCAAACTTTACATCTCTTCTAATGATAACATTTCTGGATTTAGGTGGAAGAAGTCTATATCCTTTGACATCTTCATAATATCCAACAAAAATACATTTTTCACTCTTAGGTTCTAAGGATTTATGTTTCTCATCGGGAATATGGGCCCATGCTTCACTTCCAAGAAAACGAAAGTGACTTACATCTAGTTTAATTGAGCTCCATGCTTCTTTTGGAGTGATATTCTTTAAAATCTTAGTAGGAGTGGGATTTAATATGTAGTTTGCACAATTAATTGCTTCTTCCCAAAAATTAAGACTAAGCCCTTTAGGTTGAAGCATACAATTATCAATTTCCTTTAAGATGTGATTCTTCCTTTTAGCGACACCATTTTGTTTTGGAGTATATGGAACATTATGTTGCAATTGAATTCCATGCTCATTGCAAAAGTTGATGAATTTGTTGTTAACATATTCTCCGCCATTATCAAATCTTAGCTTAAGAATTTGATGTCAAGATTGTTTCATAAAAAAGGCCTTAAAGGCCAAGAACATGTTAAAGACTTCATTCTTGAGTTTAAGAAGTATATCCAAGTGTGCTTGGAGAAATCATCAATGAAGGTTAAGAAATACTTGTAGCTAGATAATGAAACAACTGGAAGTGGACCACATAAATCACTATGCACAAGTTGTAAAGGGGTTGAGGCTTGCTAAGAGGAACATTTTTCAAAACTATCCTGATGATGTTTTCCAAGTACACATTTGGAACAAACATCATCTTTGCAAGATACCATAGGAAGACCTGTCACCATCTTTTCCTTACATAGATTTTGAAGGAAGTGATAGTTTAAGTGACCAAATCGCTCATGCCAAAGTTTTCTCACTTCATCATTATGAGCAACAAATACTGAGGGAAGAGTTGATGACCCAAAGTTGTTAAACTTATACAACCTTGTAGAATCATTAACAATTCCGATAGCTAAAATATGTCTAGGATCTCTTAGGTCCTTAATTACAACATCATGAGGTGAAAATTAAACAGTTTTACCTTCACCTGAATGAGTTATCTGATATACAGATAAAAGGTTGCAGGATAAGGTAGGAACACATAATACATCATTAAATTGACCATTATCTAGATGAATAGTTCTAGTCCCTACAACACTAATAGATCTATCATCACCAACATATATATTTTTGGTGTTACAATCATTTAAATAAGAAAACATGGCTTTGTTTTTGGCGATATGATAAGAAGCTCCAGAATCAATGGGCCACTCACAAGAATGAGAAGAAGAAGATACATTTAGTGCATAACCAGACCGAGATGCTTGATAACCACATGCATAAAGTGTTATTTCTAAAGATGAAGTTGAAGTTGAAGTCGAAGAGTGCTCCAAATGGATGTTATGCTTGTTCATTGTTGCTTCCAAGGCTTCCATCTTTTTAAATCATTTTGATTCTAAGTGGCCATCATGATTACAAAAGTCGCAATGTCTATGAGTATTCTTCCCTTTGTTTTTATTTGCCTTATCATTTTGTTGAATTGATATTTCATTTTGAGATTGGAATTTCTTAGGACCCTTGTTTGGTTTAGGACCATTCTTTTTAGGATGTTGCTTCTTAGGATTCTTTGAATTTGGTTGTTGCTGGGCTGCTAAGGCTTTCTTAGAAGAGTTTCCAATATTAAGAAGACCAAAATGTAAGAGTTTTTTTTGTTCTCTTATTAAAGAATCACAAAAGGCATCAAAAGAGGGGGACTTATAGTCTTGTCCTTGAGAAATAAGGCTTCTCTTGTAGAATGGAAGGTGGAAACAAACACAAAGTAGGTTGGTCCTAACTTAGTAAGAATGGAATAGATAAGGCTACCATCTTCTTTCTTAACCTTAACACCTTCCAAGAGAAGTCTAAGGGTCTTGAACTTGGACAAAAAATTTTCAATGGAAGAAAAATTATTGTGGTCCAATGTAAGCAACTTTTTTTCGAGTTGATGGGATCTAATTTCATTTTTAATTCCAAAAACTTTATTGAGTTGTTTCATTGCTTCATCAGGGGTATCAAATTCTATGATATGGAATCTAAGGTCTCGAGAAATAGACATCCCTGCTTGGTCTTGCCTATTTTCCCATTTGGCTTGCTTATCTTCATCTTTAGGTTTAGAATCTTGGCCTGAGGCTATTCTATAAAGACCTTTACTTCTAAGTAAATTCTCCAGGTAGGACAACCATTGGAAGTAGTTGGTGTTGTCAAGAATAACTTGGCATCAAATTTCCATTTTAACAGAAAATGAAGTTGTAGACGCTGAAACTAAGTGTTCCAATGGAAAGATCTCGAAAACAACTTCCGGATGAAGAAGTTATGGATTTTTAAAGAAAAGTTGTTGAAGATGCCGACGAAGTACGTGAATGCACGGAAGTGAATGATAATGTTATATTTTAAAACACCCTCCCCCCTTTCGAAACTTAATCTAATTAGCTCACTTCAATTTTTTTTTTATGTGACTCACTTTTAAGTGAAAGTCACTTTTACAAGGGTACTTTATGAGTTACCCATTAAATTGTAACTTAAATAAAAGATAAAGAGACTTTAGAATTATAAGTGTCTCACTTTTTATAATGGGTGAGAACACTTTCACATAAAGTAATTTTAAAACATAAGTTACATATGTTTTTTGAAAAAATAACTCAACAAAAAGAAAGACTTGAATCCAAGACCTCTATTCTCATGAAGTAACCTTGGACCAAGTGAACTAGTTTAAAAGGTTAGTAATTTTTGGAAAAGAGGAAGGGTTTTTTTTTTAGTCACTGAAACTTTGGAGTGCATGCTTATTTGAGAAAGCCCTTTTTTCCTACAAAACAAAAAACCACACAACCAAAAATGGCCATGCAAAAAAACCAAACCTTACGGCTTGAAGTTAGATTTCGTAGGAAACTAAATATTTTCTTCAATGTTTTTGATTTTCCGAGACCACACTAAGGCACGGCGGAAAATAACACACGCATGAGAAAAATCCTTCCTTTCTGTTTATGATTTGCCTAAATTGCATAGAGTTGCGGGGCAGATAGCATACGCATAAATGAAAGGTATATATTCAGTAATAAAAAATAGAGAGATAAGTAAACCAAAATAAACAGAGAGATACATAACTAAAACTGCAAATAAAGATTATATACCTCTAGATCTTAAAAATTATGTAGCTAGGGATACTAGAAACTTTTTTGCGTGAAATGAAAGGGGTTCCTCACTGGAACAAATTCTCCTAACACAATAGAGCAGTCCTCTCATCCCGAAAGCAGTAAAAAACAGTAGATCTAGGAAATGACAGTCAGATGCAGATGTACCAGCTTCGGATTTGGATCACCAATGGATCCGACCCTCAAATAGCTCTGATACCATGTAGGAATTTACAGGGTAAGTTTCTCAGATAGAACACCAAAGTACACTGCTCACAAATAGATCACATATCAATACACCAATATTCTTGATGTGGTTAAAACCCTCAAAGAGGGAAACAATCCATGACTTGAGCCAACATGACCACTTCAGGAAATTTATTAATGTAAGAGAAAGAAAATTTACATAAGCTTTTCTCATGAATGGTCACCTTAAAAATGACCCTCCATGCTCTTTAAATAGAGATCATGGACCAATCGAGTGTTACGCCATAGATCAAGTGTCGGTAATACCGAGGAGAGAATGAACCATCAGATCACTTCATGTCTAGAACATATCATGACCGTCAGATTGTAAGTTACAAAAAGTACATACTAAAGAAACACACTTTACCTAACTATACACTAGACCAAGTTATACTTAATTATTTCTTATATGTCAGAATATCCTAACACAAAAGCCAAACTTGTATTCTCCTCTTCTATGGTGATTTCAGCTCTGTTACCATGTAGAAGTTCTTTGTAGATTCAAACTACAACTTGTATTTTGCTAAAACAATTGACTTGAATCTACTCTACTCATTAGCAGAAATAATAAATGATCGATGAAATCATGAAGCATACAAGATAAAGAATTCAATCACACATAACACAATAATTTTCTAGGGAAAGCCATGGCTAAAAACCCCTGCTATCTGTATATTGCATTAATAAAAAAATATGAGAAGATTATAATGCTTTTCTCAAGCCTGAGCAACCTCTGCACTATCTCTATCTATATCACTACTTCCTAGACAAGCTCAAGCCATTACTTAGCCAATTTTGTTTCCTTCCAAGCCCCTATTTCCTTGCACAGTTTCCTTGGGAATTAGCCCATATTTAATTGGGAAATTCCACAAATATTAATTGTGCAATCCTCATAGGCCTTCCTCTAATTGCATGCACCACCTATACAATTCAGATGATTATACAACGGATAGTAAATTGTCCCTAAACTCCAATCTCAACTGGGTTTTTCTTTGATTTGACATGCATGAGTTAATTATGAGTGAATATTTAGTTTATTGGTTGATCACTGCTAGTTACACCCCACTACTGGATCTCCCACTAATTCCTCCATCATTTGGAACTAGTTTTACTGACTTTAACTCAGTTAGACTAAATTAAATAATTACAACTCAAACTAAACTCAATCGGGGCTCCTAAAAAGTAGGATACACTTTACATGACTCTAGTTAGATCCTCGACTCAAATTAACTGATCCACCTAAGTCAAATTAACTTAGTTAATTATTACAAGTTGTCATGAGATGTGGAATTACAATTTAATTCCTAATTTAATTCAAGGAAAAAATTAAATTAGGATTTTCTTGTTGCATTTTCAACAAATTTCACTATGAAGGTGGTTCATGAGCCAGTCAATAAGCATTAAGTGGTTCATCAGCCTAATTGCAAGCACCTAGTGGTTTAACCGAGGGATTTATTTCATTGTGAAGGTGGTTTGTAAACCAATTAGCAAACACTAGATAGTTCATTAGCCTAACTGCAAGAACCCAATGATTTAACCCACTCACAAAACTACACACCAAAAACACAAGCTCAAACAAGGATTTTAGTGGCCTCAATCACAGTAAAGGTATTTAACACCCAAGGAAATAGAGCATTGGCTTAAGCTCACAAAGCCTCATATTTTGGAAGGGGAAAAATAATCCAATTCCGTTGGAGACTTCAAATAGTGAATTGTTGAGAAACTTCATTCTCGTCCAACAAGCGAACCAAAAACTCGAACCAACTCCACTAAACAAAATCTGAATTCATTTGCACTATGCATATATGTAGGGTTTCATTTGTGTCCCTTGGCACTACTCGGAGAGCACCATCTCGGCTTTTTAGTTCCTTCACCTCCAAGGTTGTCTCCTTGATCTATATGATAGAAGGGTGAGAATCTACAATACATGTCTTTCCATTTCCTTAGTCCAATCTTATAGTGGTTGTTAGTAGCTCTGCCAAGTCAATTCAACTCCAATCACATCACATTAAACCTTTCAGACAATGGATTCTCTCAGCTGCAAGAAACTACGACATTAATTTGACTAGGTATGGGTCATGGATTTTCAATCATGTGAGCAAGTAAGCTTCCCTTCAACTAAGGATATGTAAGGTTGTCCTTCCTTCAATTGTTTTAATTAATTAATTTTAATTAATAATTGTCATATATTTAATCATAGGTTTGGCCAGTCATGGTTTTCCATGATGGTGTTACATTCACAATTATCATTACAAAATAGTAGGAGTAATGTGAGGAATGTTACATTTTGACTGAAATTTACTAAATCTACTGAGAAATAACTATCTTTCTATTTTTATAATATTGAATCTTATGAATGTGGAATAACCAATAATTCATCGTTGAGGATCCAAAATTTGATATGATGGAATGAGAAAATAAAAATAAAAATATCCAATTTGATTTTTTTTCGAAAGGAAAAATTTGTGAGGAAAACCTCGGGCCCTTGAATCCCTACCTTTTGCAAATGATTGTTATGAAAGTTGACTCAGTGAAAGAGTCAAGGTTTTTGGGTCAACAGTGGTGGTTTCAAGCTCCTAATATTGGTGGCTCATTATATTAAAATCATGGTATTACACATGGTTAAAGACTTTAAAAGGCTTGGGGATTCTGCATTGTAATGTGTTAGGGTTGAGCATAAGACTAACTTGAGTAGGGCCAATGTGTTTGGTTAGCTTGACTACATTTAAGTCAATGATATTGGTTGCTTTTAAGCCAAAAGATAATTGATCTATTGTTGGCTAGTTTTTCCTTAGTTGAGGTTTTCTAGGGTAAATCATGTGTGTTGTTGATATCTGTGTAATTTATTTTTAATTTTTTTTACCACGTCAATTTAATTGTTAACAAGCAATATTAGATCCAAAAAGAGAATATTTTACTTGGTGAAGAAAGAATCATAACATTTTCTCAAATCGCGAACGTGATACAAAGGCAAAGACCAACTACATGGAGATGGAATTTTGTAAACTACATGTAAATGGGCCTGTGGCTATGAGACCTAGTTAGGCATGTCTACTCCTATCGATAAAGTCTTGACATAGATCTAGGTGGCAGGGGAGAGGAGCATGCAGGTTTTTAGGATTGGATCTGAAGAATTCCCCTAGTTAATTTTAAAGGGTGTATTGTTAGGTATCTTGACCTATCGAAAGAGTCAAGGTTGTTAGGACAACAATGGTGGTTTTGGACACCTAGTATTGATGGCTCATGGTTTTTCATATAATTAAATCTTTTAAAATGCTTGGGGATTCTCCTTTGTAATTTGCTAAAGTTGAGCAAAAGGCTCACTTAGCTAGGGTTAATGTGTTTGACCAACTTAATTGCATTTAATTCAAGGATATTAGCTACTTTTAAGCCATAATATGATAGATCTATTGTTGGAAATACTTTTCCTAGTTGGGGTTTTCTAGAGTAAATATTGTGTGTGTTGTTAGGTGTAAATTGTTTTTAATTATTTATTGTCGTGTCAATTTAATTATTAATAATGACACCAATTGTAAACTTGTTTGCATTGATTATTGTATGTGACTTGCTAGGACATTGGTTGGGGCATCAATAAGGGCATCCAACTTGAGAGATTAACCCTAAGACTTCCTACATGAAACCTAATATACTTAGAGATCGGTTTTCTGGATCCATCACATAAATATTTTAGATTGTCGATATGTTTTGAACCAACTAATGTGGTTCATTTAATTGTCCTGGAGATGAGCCACATTAGTTGATTCAAAATGCATTGGAAATAAAAAAGATTTATGTTATGGATCCGAAAGACAGACCTTTGAATAAATCTACTCACAAAAGCCTCTATTTAGATACCCAAAATACTTAATCACTCAAGCTAGCGCACCAAGATCCAACTGATGTTTTATATTAAAAATGTAATGATTTTTTGAAATAGTTTGAATATGAAAGTACAAAATTGATGAATTTAAAATGGGAAAATCAATTCTCAATAAATTACTTAATCTCTTTAAATTTTATTCTCTCAAGCTTTCCCTACATGGATTATGCAATATTTTTTTCCCATAGTCTAGATATGTAATCCGAACTCTCCAATAGAACAACAACTCACATCTTAATGCTTAAGTGATCCCTTTGCGCTTTAAAACCCTAAAATTTTAACTTGTTTTTTAGATTTTGCAGAGGAATGTAATTTTATATTGAACATTTAATGTGTGTTATGATGATGATGATTACCATCCACTTAGAGCAACTTTAACTTATTAGAGTTTAAGAAAAATGATGATAGCTAATTTTATTAACATGTTGTTTTTACTATTGAAAATACATCAAAGATAAATTCCCAAATCTCTTGGTCTTCATGGATTATGGAAGTTATGAAAATCATTAGTGTGATAATAGTGTATAATTGAATTCTAATATGCAAATAAGAATGTGATATATATATATATATATATATATATATATATATATATATATATATATATATATATATATTATATATATTTTTTTTTATCATAAAGATTACAATAATTTTTATTTTTATTTATTTTGTTTTTTAATTTTTATTTTTTTCTATAAAGCTTCATAATAAAAAATAGTGTTAAATGAGTTAATGTTTATTTCTTCTTCAAACTAGTCATTAAAAGAAAGATAATTTTATGTATTCAGTCTTCTTTTTGTGATCGATAAGTGACAATTAAGCACAATTTCTTTTTGATAGAAATCATCAATATAAAGATGATGAGAACTTGTTTGTCGACGTGATCCGAACCAACACAGCTCTAATCACTATAAGAGTTCTTGTCCATTCAAGTATTTACATAAATAATTGTTATCAATCTTTTAGTTAATAATTATTAATCCATATCCCAATAAGAATAAGTTGAATTCCTTTTTCTGTATAAGGCAATGTAGGCGGGATATTACATACCGATTACATAAGTACCATTTAGTACCCTCAACGGGGGAAAGGATATGCCCAAGATTTTGAAACCAAGAACTTCCGTTCGGTGGACTTCATTTCCACGGCCAATTGCCGCTTTGAGCTACCCCATATGGACATAATTAAAAATTAATAATTATTACTAATTTATAATTAAAAATAATTTTTAATCAATTTATTAAAAAAAAAATAAAAATCTAACTAATGATTTATAATATAATCAGTGATAATCTATAAATTGACAAATTAATTCGACATCGATGTTGAAGATGTCCCTTAAATCATTCATGAGATTTGTTCAAAATTGGTGAAAACCCTAAGCTTGAGAATAACTTTGGGTTATTATCAATGGATGAGAAGGAAACGACACCTTCGCTAGGGTTTAGCTACACAAATATTTGAGGTGAAATAAAAGGCATAATTTTCAATAAAATAAAATAATAATAAACATTTACTCCTTTCACTCATTTTTTTTTGAAAAATCTAATAATCTAAAATTCCTAAAGTAAACCAAAAGTAATACTACCTTTTGTGAAAACTAAATATCTCTGACTCTTAAAATTTTTTGCTAATTTCGAAAGCTATTTTAACAGGGTAAAAAGTCGCCGTTAGTGCCTCTTCGCCAAAGCCGACATATTCGATCCAACCGCTAAAATTTTGGGATATTAACGGCCACCGCTAAAATCATTTAGCTCTGTATTCCGGCGGCATGAGCAACGGCAAATTTGTCCATCCATCATATTTTCTTCATCCGTTCATCCATCCATGCAGATTAAGTACCACCCATGCGATTTCCATCCACGTCATGGCGCGGGGTTCACACGTAACAGGGATTCATGCATGGCTGCCCGCCAGCTGGTCAAAAGAACGGGCTTAAGAGCGTTCATTGAACGTGGACGCTTTTCCGTTTAAGTGCTGTGGCCAATCAATCACCTCTATTTTGTCTCATCCACCTGTTCTTGGGTTAGATTTTTATTGTGGATAGCATTTAATGATTTATTTATTTATATTAAAACACAAACATAATAATAATTATTTAATTCATTTTTTTATAATAAATAATTGATTAATAAATTAGAAAAATTTGGTATCAATATTATAAATCTAAGTGATTATTAATATCATAAATTCAAGGCATCAATAAACCCAATGAATTTATATTATAAACCTTAGGAATATAAACGCTTACATTAATAAACTCAAGAAATTGGTAATATAAACCTAAGAGAATAATATTAAACCCAATGGATTAATATTATAAATCCAAGGTATATAAACCCTAACATAAATATTAAAAACCACAACCACATTTACTAATATTGTTGATATAGGCATATATGAAGCACATGTACAACCACAATAGTAAATGTGGTTGATATATGCTGATAGGCATATGATTAATATACATTTATTAATATAACTATATAAAGCCTAAGATAAATATTATAAACACAAGGGAACAATAAACCTAAGGGATTAATACTAAAAACCCAAGAGATTATGAACCCAAGGTAATAATATTAAACCTAAAGGATAAATATTATAAACCAATGGTATATAAACCCTAAGATAAATATTATAACCCTAAAATAAACATGGTTAACCATGGTTAATCGTGGTTGATTTTCATATTGACACAAATTTTGTCACAATGCAACATTGGATTATGGTTGACCATGATTGATTTTCATATTGAGACAATCTTTTTCACAATGCAATATTGGACAATGGCTGAGCATGGTTGACCATGCTTGATCTCCATATTGAGACAATATTTGTCACAATGCGATGTTGGACCATGGTTGTGACAATGTGATGTTGGAGAAATAGACAATCTTTGTCACAATGTGACCATGGTTGACCATGGTTGAGACAACCTTTGTCACAATGCGATGTTGTAACATGGTTTATTTTTATATTGACACAATCCTTATCACAATGCGACACTGGTTGATTTCATATTCAAAAAATCTTTGTCACCATGTGATGTTGGACCATGGTTGACCATCATTATAAATCCAATGGATTTATATTAAACCTAAAGATTAATATTATAAACCCTATGAATAATATTATACCCTAGGAATATGAACCCTTAGATTAATAAACTCAAGCAATTGATATTATAGACCCAAGGGAATAATATTAAACCCAATGGATAAATATTATAAACCCTAAAATAAGCATGGTTGACCATGGTTTACCATCATTGATTTTCATATTGAGACAATCTTTCTCACAATGCAACGTTGGACTATGGTTGACCATGGTTGATTTGCATATTGAGACAACCTTTGGTAGATCGTGGCATTGGACCATCGTTGACCATGGATGACCATGATTGTAAACCCAAGGGATTTATATTAAACCCTAGGATTAATATTATAAAACCCATAAATAAGATTATACCGTAGGAATCTGAACCCTTAGATTAATAAACCCAAGGGATTGATATTATAAACCCAAGGGAATAATAATCCCAACAGATTAATTCTAAGACCCAAAGATATTATAAACCCAAGGGAATAATATTAAACCCAAGGGATTAATATTATAAACACAAGGTATATAAATCCTAAGATAAATATTATAAACCCTAAAATAAACATGGTTGACCGTGGTTGATTATGGTTCATTTTCATATTGAGACAATATTTGTCACAAAGCGACATTGGACCGTGATTGATCATGATTGATTTTCATATCGAGACAATCTTTGTCACATTGCGATGTTGGACCATGGTTGATTTTCATATTGAGAAAATCATTGTCACAGTGTGGCGTTGGACCATCGTTGACCATGGTGGGCCATGATTATAAACCCAAAGGATTTATATTAAACCCAAGGATTTATATTATAAACCCTATGAATAATATTACACACCAGGAAAATGAACCCTTAGATTAGTAAACAAAATAGATTAATATTATAAATCATATGGAATAATAAATTAGGGAATTAATACTAAAAACCCAAGGAGTTATAAACCAAAGGGAGCAATATTAAACCCAAGGGATAAACCTAAGAGATTAATATTATAAATCCTATGTATATAAACCCTAAAATAAACATGGTTGAGCATGTTTTACCATGGTTGATTTTCATATTGAGACAATCTTTGTGACAATGTGACATTTGACCACGGTTGACCATGTTTGATTTTCATATTGAAACAATCTTTGTCACAATGTGACATTGGACCATGGTTACACATGGTTGACCATGATTATAAACAAAGGGATTTAAATTAAACCCTAGGATTAATATTATAAACTCGATGAATAATATTATACCTTAGGAATATGAACCCTTAGATTGATAAAACCCAAGGGATTGATATTATAAACCCGACGGGTATATTATAAAACCCCAAGGTATAATAAACCCAAGGAAATAATATTAAACCTAAGGGATTAATATTATAACCCAAGGTATATAAACCTTAATATAAATATTATAAACTCAAGGGAATAATAAGCCCAAGGGATTAATACTAAAAACCCAAGGGATTATAAACCCAAGGGAATAATATTAAACCCAAGGGATAAATATTGTAAACCCAAGGTATAAAAACTCTAAGATAAATATTATAAACATGGTTGACCATGACAGATCACGGTTGATTTTCACATTGCGACAGTCTTTGCACAATGTGACGATGGACTATGGTTGACCGTGATTGATTTTCATATTGATATAACCTTTGTCACAATGCGACGTTGGACAAAGGTTTATCATGGTTGATTTTCATATTGAGACAATTTTTGTCGCAATGCGATGTTGGACCATGGTTGTCACAATCTAACATTGGACCAAGAGACAACCTTTACCACAATGTGACCATGGTTATTGACCATAATTGACCATGGTTGATTCTCATATTGAGACAATCTTTGTCACAATGTGACGTTGGAACATGGTTGACCATGGTTGATTTTCATATTGAGACAATCTTTGTCACAATGCAACATTGGACCATGGTTGACCATGATTGATTTTAATGTCAAGACAATTTTTTTTACAATGCAACATTGGACCATGGGTGACCATGGTTGATTTTCATATTGTGACAATCTTTATCACAATGCGATGTTGGACCATGGTTGACCATGGATAACCATGGTTGTCACAATGTGAAGTTGGACAAAGAGACAATATTTGTCACAATGTGACCATGGTTATTGACGATGGTTGAGTAGGGTTGATTTCGATATTGAGACAATATTTTTCATAATGTGATGTTGAAACATGGTTGACCATGATTGATTTTCATATTGAGACAATCCTTGTCACAATGTGACGTTGGACCATGGTTGAATATGGTTGACCATGATTGATTTTAATGTCGAGTCATTCTTTGTTACAATCTGATGTTCGACCATGTTTGACCATGGTTGATTTTCATATTGAGACAATATTTGTCACAATGCGACGTTGGACCATGGTTGACCATGATTGATTTTCATATTGAGAAAATCTTATGATAAACCCTAAGATAAATATTACAAACCAATGTGTTATAAACCAAGTTATATAAAATGTAAACTTTATCTCTGCACTTTTTATCTTTTCATAAAATAAAAAGAAAATGTGCATCCGCAAATACCTTATTTACATGCTTGATCATTTTTGGAAAACACACAAAAAAAAGGTTTGGGACCTTTTTTTTTTAGGAATATAAATAATCACTGGAAATTAAAATTAAAGAAAATGCTATGTAAAATAATGTCCATTTGATTCATGTGGATGGTGCAAAATATAAATTATTTAATATTATTTAGACTTTTAATTAATTTATTTATT
>APFE031505024.1:34697-76805 GCA_000404065.3 Pinus taeda | reverse complement strand
ATTGATAATACGGTTGACTTGAAGGCGATAAATAACCTTGCAGTTGATACTGGCCTTGGGGTTGATAACCCTGGGCACATACTGATATTGGGTTTGCTGACCTTGAGATACGTAAGAATATTGACTTTGGGGCGCATACTGATATGAAGGTTGACCTTGGGGTATGTAAGAATACTGGGGTTGACCCTGGGGCACATATTGGGCCTGGGGTTGACCTTAAGGAATGTATTGTCCCGTAGGGATATATTGTCCTTGAGGTTGCCCCCCAGGTGCAATTTGAGTACCCTGAGGTTGCCCCCCAGGCGCATATGAAGTACCTTGAGGTTGCCCCCAGGTGGTAACTGACTGCCTTGAGGTTGACTCGACATCATCAAAATTTCTTCTGCACTCAACTGACTATTACCACTACTTCCAGATAATAACTTCTGTTCGAAAGGACGAGGAGATGCTCCTGAAAAAGTACCAGAAATGGACTGATACCTAACAGGAATAGATAGACCGCCGTATAAATAGGCTTCTGGAGATGATGGACTCGACATATAGACAGGAGGAGTAAAACCTCTAGGTGGAAATGGAAAACGAGGTGGAGAAAAACTTGACCCTGAGTTGTCCAAAAAATTGGTTAACGAAAGATACCAAGTAGTACTTCTAGGAGGAATGTAAAATATAGATTCACGCTCTCTTAGATCAAGAGTAATTAGATCTTCTTCAAGGGAAGAGACGCCTATATCTTCTTCTGGGGAAAGTTCTTCAATAGAAAGTAAACCAGAAGGAAGATTTTCGGTGATGACTTGTTCTACCCTAGGTGAACCAGGAACACTAGAAGTCGGAGTAACAGGTTCAGATATTTGAGGTTCTTCGCCTGTATCACTGGCAAATGAAACACTACCAGGAAGCTCGGAAACCGCAACAGCTTCAGGATTATAACCTGTCTCTAGATTTTGGTAATCTGGATGGACTACCAACAAAGACTCTCCTTCTTCAGGTGGACTTACTCTACTGCCGCCAGGAGTAGTTACAAGGATTTTCAAACCTTCGTAATAAGATGGGACCTCTTCAGGAGGTTCACCCCGCAATCTATGGGATCACCTCAACAAATCGGCCACGGTAACAACTTCAGGAGACTCACACCGAAGTCTACGGGAGCGTCTCGGTGATTCAGCCGCAGCTAAAAACTTTTAACTACTACACCCGAAAAAAAAATAAAATCTCAAATGAAACCACCTAAAGTCGCTAAAGAACCAATCAATTTTGAAACATATGCCTAAAGAATCTAGGGGGTCAACCCAAACACAAACAGTAAGCTTCCGGACCAAAAACACTAGTTGGTGATGAAATCCAACCTCGTAGGATTCAGTACAAAAATATCGGGTGGAGCAGTTACCCCGGAAACCTGCTTAATGAATAGACTGGACCAAGTTCCTCCACTTTAACCGTCTCGAGTGAAGTGAACCCCCCAGAACATCCAAGTGATTCTAGCCGACATCTGCTCCAGGTACAGTGGGATCTTCCCTCCACCGTCACCTTGGGTAGAATCCTAAGATAATGGTCACTAAGGTCACCAAGAGCAACAAATACACCTGGGGGAACAGTCTACACTTCGACAGCACGCAAGGGCAGAGTATCAAGCTCAATCCCCTTACCGGCTCCTTGACAGAAATCCAAGGTTTACCGATAAGTGACCCCTGGCTCCTCAACAATAATCTGAGGTTTACCGTTTGTAATACGTGTGTGTCTGGCGTCGTTCCCAACAAGGGAGGATTGATCCCCTCATTGGTTTGGGCACGAGCTCGTGCTTCTCCTTTAAGAGGAGCTTTCCCAGAGTATAAATGCAACAGTTGGATTTATCCTATCACAAGATAAGCTACTTGTTTGGTTTTTCTGTCTTGGAGATTTAATTACTCTCCTACTCCAAGACACTAGCCTGATCTATATTGGTGCTTCAGAGCCCTAGTAAAAGAAAAGTTACTAAGTTAATTTTACTTTAAGCGTTAATTTTATGGCTTCTTTAAGACAAAAGGTAGTGGAGATGAAACTGATGATGTGTAGACTCGACTCAAATCCACTAAAAAGATGCACCTAGGATGATTTACACTACTTTTTTTTTTCAATGAATTCCCTAATTAAGAGAGTTGAGAGAATGCAAACTTTTGATAAAAACAACTTTCTTAATAGACAATCAAAGAAACAATCTCTTTATCTTTTCCAGGCATACAACACATGACCACTCATTTCTTGCACGAAAAGTCATTTTTCTTTCAAAAACTACAAATGCTACTTAAAACAAACTTCGCAAAGGAGATCTTTTTGTATTTTCCCTACTTAAAAAAGCATATAAAACTATTGTAATCAAAAGCAATTTCAAGATCTATAAAAATCTATGAAAAACTCACTCAAAAGCAACTGAAAAGGAAATTTATCTAAAAGAAAATCTAAGAGGCAAAAGCCTACTACGATGATTCCGAGATGTTTTACTCGGTAATAATCAAACCAAGGACCATTTCATGCAGAATCATAAACCAGTCAAAACAAAAAATCAAACTCTTTTTGTTTTTTCTTAAGAATGAAATTCACAACTTCAATCAACAAGCTACTTTGAAATTTCGCAAAGAGACAACACAAAGGTAGGTTGCTCACACAGGCAGACTTTATGACTGGTCCGACTCCTAAGAAGACTGATAAAACCAGAGAGATCTAAGGTTCCACAACTTCTAAAGTCAAAGTCACTACAGGACCAATGCAAAAATCAAACCCTAAGGCTAAAACTTCAATGAATTTCACTAAAACTCTTGATGCTAACGAAACAAGTTCAGGTGAAGATTTCTGACAGATAACCAGTGGATCTGGGCAGTAAAGACTAATGAAAAACAAAATCTAAAGGAAAAAATGGACAAAATGGAAATTTTCTCAATTTTGATAGGGTACGCAGGCAACCTGTTTGACCAGGTGCGTCCACGCTCTGTGTACAAAGATACAGTGCGTACAGGTACGCACTGTGTCTAACTCAGAGGGTGCGTACCACTGAAAAATTAAGAAAAAATAAATTCTAACTTGATTCTAAGCTAGCCCACCCAAATACACAGTCAAACAATCAAAAACCAAAAAAGAAATGACTCTTTTCAGATCAAAGTGTCACTCAAAGGAAAAGTCAATCACATCAATGGATTCCCCAGTATGGTCGCCAATTTGTCATGTAGAAAGAGTTAATTTTGCGGACAAAACCAACCTCCCTAGAAGCCTAAGACTTTCTAGTGACAAACAAGACAAGTAAGAGCAATCCTTCTCTAAACATGCATTATCATACGAGAAACCAAGTGTTTTCGATCCTACCTTAAATCCAACGCTGTTGTAGTAGTCTAGCCTCGTTGATCCAAATGAGCTCCTCCTTCACTTCGAAACCTGCATACACTAACAATCAAACGATTACATAACACCTAAATATCTCATAAAACAAAACATATTCAACATATAGACCAAGGAGTATATGAAACAATTCATTAACAACAAATCATTGAGAAGAATGGACTTATTTGTATTAAGGAAACAAAAAGAAACCATTACAACCTCAGCCTTGGTGTTGTGCAAGTTCCTCCCAGGGTCCAGCAAGAGTTTTCCTCTACTTTGACAAGCTCACCCACTTCCAAATGAAACAAGAAAGGATGGGAATCTCTCCTCACAAGCTTCTACAAGGAAGTCCTAATTCCAGCAGCATCTACCCTTTGGAATGTTCAGCTTTCAACCTCCCCTCCTCTAGCCCAATACTTGTATTTATAGTGTTTTAGAGGAAGTTATTCAGGTCCAACATCAATGGGATACTCCCTCTTTTGGATGGGCTAGTTCCTCTCTTGATGGGATAAGTTCCTCTAACATAGGGATGCATGAACCATCTGGAGGCGCTCAATACACGTCAAACAATCTTCTAGAATGCTCTAGAAGTGACCACAAGTAACTTTTTTAAGGTGAAACTCGCACCTTTTGACCTTTACAGGAGTACGCACCCATCCCTTGGCTTACAGAGCGTACAAGTACGCAGGTACAATGAGCTTGGGATGCGTACACGCAGACAAGGTAGAGAGAACCTGCGTACCCAGAGATAAACATGATTTTTAATGACTTTCTCTCTTTCTTGAAGTTTGACATCGAGAGCAGAGGTATAAGGCTTGACAAGGACGATAGTATGACTGTTGATGGAGCCATACTAACTGCAGATAGTCATGGTGACAAATTTTAGTGTAACACATGTAGAAGCTCTATAACAGATTTGTCACCATGCATAAAGAAATTATCCATTTGCATGGCCTACAACAGTGGAGCAAATATTTTTTTCAAACTCTCAAGAACATACATGTTGTCATCTCCCATGTACAAGAGTGGAAAATTTGGTACAAGGGGGCCCCACTTGACTTAGTGAAGAATATGAAGCCACAGTAAGAGCTGGAGAAAGAAAAGGTTTGAACGTTGATTCATAACAATGAGCAGCTCACCTCATTCATTGACAACACATAGGCCTCATATGTGCAGTTGTACAATAGCTTGGATGTCCTGGTGAGAAAACACCAAATCCCATCAATTGGTTCCCTCATCGATGCTAAACCATAGAACCAAGTCTAGATGGAGATCGATGAGTACTTGGAGCAGCTAAGACGAGAAGCCACTAGGGAAGACTTGGAGTTGAACATACACAACATGCAGAAGTACATCAGTGGTCCTGTCAAGATCAAGACAATGTTTCTCATGGTTCAAAACAAGTTGGACATGGGTTCCAAGACAATATACCTGGATACCATGGAGGCTAGATTCCGCTTCCAGAAAGACACCGTTAGAAATTTTGGTGACACCATCACACAGTACCAATCTTCACACCAATATGTGACCAAGAAGTAGCAAGTGAACGTTGTTGAGTTGTACTTCGCCCAAACTCTAGAATCATCGTGTTGTGTCTTGCTACGTTGTCTCTACCCATTTTTTTCTTATAAGGGTACATGTGGAAAATGTAATATTTTTTGTAATTATTTTGTAAGTGAAATTCCAAGTCTTAATATTGGAATATGAAAAGTCATCATGTAATATAATGTGTCATTTAGTGAAGAAGTTGAAGAGTCATGGGGGTAGTCCAAAGGTCACAAAGGGGAGTTGAAGAGTCACTCCCTCTTATTATAAATAGAACCTCATAACTCATGTAACGAGATTTTGGGTGCCAAGATTTCAGCTAGGCTTAGGCTTAGAAAGGGATTGGTAGTATTGTGAAGAGCCTTGGCTTCTCCATAGCATAGAAGGAGTATACTTCTTTGGAGGAGTAGGTGTTCTTAACTGTAATGTTCCACTATTGGAGCTAGTGATCGTCAATGGTATATGTATGGATGGAAATTTCACTTATAATAATAAAATTAGAGTCAACACGCTTTCATGCATATGTTGTTAATATAGTAGGAATATTCTTGTTGTATTGGAAATGTATGTTATTTAACTTACGCATATGCTTATGAACTACTTTGTATGCATTTGTATGAATCTGGTTGAATGTGTGTTGTTGGATTAACCCATCACTGTAACTTGTGGACTATTTTTCATTTTAGTTTCCGATGTCATTTCGCTCGTGTGTTCCTTTCAATATGCATACTATTACAAGCTTCTAAGGGGCGCACTTCCCTTTCCCCTCCATGTGTTAGAACCTTCATGGCATCGCACTTGACTCTCCGTAGGGTCACACACTTGCTCTCACCCAAAGTTTTCATACTTTCCTCTGCATGTTTCCGCGGTTAAGGCATTACACTACCACCCACTACTGGGAATCCTATTCCAAACAATTTGAGGTCTAGTTGGGACTTCATATCAGGGAGATCCCTTGAATGTTGGTTGGTCCAACATCATCAACACAAAGGTAGAAGCTTCTACTAAAAAAAAATAATATATAGAGTTGAGATTTGAAGTGGATTTTATTATGTAAAAACATAAATGGAAACATAGAAAAGGTATTACAAAGAGTACAGTAATACAACAAAATCCAAATTCTATTAATGAATGAAATAGAAAAAAATATATATATAAATTGCAAAGTGATACAAACTAATTGGAATGGTGGTAGCTTATCTATGATGATATGTGTGTCAACTACTCTTAATCACAAGAAAATATTGCAAGAGCCCAAAAATACCTTTGAACATAAAGTATGATGCCTTAATATGCAAAAAACCTAAAACCAAAACCCTGACCCTAGGAAATGATGTGTCAAAAAGAATGTTGGCCCCAAATAGGCTAATTTATATATCAACTTCCCGAGGCTACAACTTTTGCATGAAAATTCCAATTAGGAAATTTCTTGGACCATTGCAATCCATACTATGTGTCTTTATCCTACGTCCAATGCCAAAAATGCAAAGGAAATGCCAAAAAAAGGCACCGAAAAGTTTGAGACCCAAAAAAATATAATATAGCTACCAAGATGTGGAATCATTAGGGGAATTTTGAGGTCTAAAATCGGCGTTCTAAGAAAACTGTACAACCAAAATAAACTTTATAAGAACCAATCAGATTCAAGTTTATGATTTCAACCATGGGGGATGATTCACCATTTTTGGAGTAAAAAGGTTAAAAGATTCAGAAATAATAAAATAATAAAACTACTTTTTCAACTCATATTTTCAACTTATCTCCATAAGGTTTCACTCAAATTTCGAGAAGGAGTACTCGTTGGATGAAAAATTTAATTCCTCATCCAAGGAATACCCATGTTCCATACTTTTGATGGACCCTTCTACACATAAAATGAGAAATACATGAAAACACGTGATTCCAATCACGTTTTTCGTGTATTTCTCATTTTTCGTGTAGCAAGGTACATAGAAAGTATCCAACATGGTTACTCCTTATATGAGGAATCAAATTCTGCATCCAATGAGTGTTTCTGCTCAAAATTTGAGTAAGCCCATAGGGAGATAAGTTGAAAATACGAGTTGGAAAAAAGTTTTTATTTTTTCCTTCTAAAATTTGATGATGTAATCCAATCTTATTTTATTATTTCCATTATTATTTTATAATTTCCTTAGGAGGCCCATTTTTCACCTCAAAATTCCCCTAATTAATTTTGAATCAATGGAACAAATGGGTGGTCACTAATATTCTCTTCAATCAATTGTCCCTCCTTCGGAACAAGTGGTCCATTATGTGTCAAGTTCCTCTATCGAGTGGGGAAAATTTTGTTGAATATGACTCCTAGTGAGACACGTGTGCCAAAGTAGGAACATGAGGTGCCTATGAGAGGTGGAAAATATGGATGAAGTAAATCCACATTAAATATAAAGTTGAAGCCAAAGAAAAGGGAATATTTGATATAGAAGCATCTTAAACCACAACCATTGTGTTGGTGTAAGGCCTATATCAGAATGGAGAGTCGGGAGGCAGTGGGCGGCACTTCCAATGGGATCTTAAGAGGTTTTCTTTATACAAATGAAATAATACCTTATCTCCCACCCTAAACATATGTGGCACTCTAATCCAGGTGGATATTGGTGGCCACCCACCACTTCCACTAACTCAATGGTTCTTTACCTTCTTATCAGTTTTTCTATGGTTTTTTGGGTCTTGAACTTCTAAGGTCATTTGTAGGCCCTAAATGATGTTTTTGGCCATTTATGGGTCTAAATGTTTTCATGGAATTCACTAGGCCCAAACAAAAGTTATAATCCTCTTATAGTTATTTCAAATGGACTATTGTGTGCCCCAAACATAGATTTTATGCAAAAGTTGCACCCCTGGGAAGTTGATTCTAAGGTTACAGTTTTAGACCTATGGAGTTCCTTATTTATGTTAAAATTTAATTATTTTGGCCTCTTGTAATAGCTTTAACCAGTATATTTGTCATCTACAGGTCTTTGGAGACCCAACGCTAACAATTAATTGGATTAATGCACAGGTTGAGATTCAGAATACTTCATTATCTTCCTTATCTGCTTAGCTAAAAGAGCTCTCTAAGTAGTTCTAGATGATCAGAATCTCTCACGTGTTTAGAGAACTTAATAGGACAACATATACTCTCTCAAAGGAATGAATTTTTCTTAAGGAGAACTATGTTTTGGAGAAGGAATACCTTGGTGGTCATTTAGTGACCTTGAGGTCGCTGATCTAAAGTCCTTTCTAATTGTTATCTTCTTTTTGAACTTATACGTAATATGTCATTTTTATGGACTTTTTACCTTTTGGTATATTTTTTGTTATTAGAATAGTCATATGCTTTATGCAAGGTTAAACATTGATCTGGAGTTAAGTCATGGACACTGGAAATGATCTCCCTTTAGCAGACGAGTCATATTATTTTACAGGGCATATGTACAAGTAAACTAAAATCAAGTAGACAAATAGTAATGAAACATTAGATTTTGATTGTGTAGTGTGCAATTGAATATTGTATTTATGGTTATTCTCAAATAAATAAATAAAACATTTTCTCTAAGGAAAAAAAGTAAATCCTAGAAGAAACTTTGGTCATTCCTTACAAATCATTACATTCCTTCCACTATTTAAATAATTTCATAAATAAATCTTCTAACAAATAACTCATCAAACATCATGCACTACCACAATCGAATTCAAGAATTGAACTCCATGAATTCAAATAGATCTTCAATTGTTGTTATCATCTACACAACTCTTCTCGTCCTTCGTGACAATTCAAAAAATAAATAACTTCGCTTTTTCCTTCTTCAAGTTGTTGTTAGACAACAATTTCACACATATTTGTTCACTGGGTAACACTACATTTGTATAGTTTTAACATTTTCAAAGTTTCAAACAACAATGAAGAAATTCTAAATATACAAACAAAGCTTCCTTCAAATTCCAAGTTTCTGGATGTAAGACATTCAATCAAAGTTTAGAAGATAAAGATAGTCTACATAACGCAGGATGGTTAGGACTTTGTGTGACTTGTTAATACTTGAAAGAAAAATTATGATAGAGGATTCCCTCTTGATTTTTAGTGTCGCTCGGGATTTCTTAGATTGGATCATAATTGAGTACGCAATGTTGTTTTAGGTCCAATTTGGGGAAAACGAGGAGCTCTTGGTGATAATGGGATGATTAGGCTTCATAGAAGGAAACTATGCTAGACTTTTCAACATACAAGCTGTTCATTATAATGGAGGAGATATAAATAATCCTTTAATAAGAATCTGCCCAAGATCAATTTGGAGGAAAATCCATTTTCAAAAGTTAAATATATTTCTTGATTTAAACAAGAGTAGTCGTTTTTTAGAACAATTATTAAGTCTAGGACATTGGAGCCAAGTTGACATGTTGACCATTTATTCTTCTATTGGACAAGGAAGAATTTATGTAGATTCCTTAGCCCTTTGATCCAATATTTCATGTAAATATCTTGATTAGAAATGTAATAAGAGGTGCACCTTATATTAAGAAAAAAGGGCAAAAAAGAGGGCCATTTAATAATTATCTCTGAAAAACTCGCAATAAAATCCTGAAAGATTTGAAATGGAAGAGGTTAATTCCATGGTTATTTTATTCTTTAGAAATTTTTCTTATTTCCATGCTTGAATCATGTATTCATTCCTTGAGAGAAGCTCACAATTGCTTTTGATATTGGTTGAGTCAAAGAAAATGTGCAGAGTTACACTCACACAAATGTATGGACATAAAGTATGTGAAGCTTGTTGTCTCGGACTCCACACAAAGAATGGACAAAAGGTGAAAAAACCAAGTCAAAATGTATGTGTAACTTTTTCAATGGAAATATAGGTGTTAACTCCACACTCTACAATGAAGGCTTTGCGACACAAGTGACACAAAGGTTTTCATGCAGAACTTTGGATTCAATGATGTGGAGCTTGATGCTACATGCCCACTATTACCCCAATTTTTGTATGAGTTATAGGAGATACATAGTAAATATTTATTTTTATTCAAATCTAATAAAAATTGTTACTATGTCTTCCTCGACAAAAAACAAATATCTTGCACAAAATATTTTCTCCATGAACCTGATTTAAAATGAAGCTCTTCCCTTAACATGCCCGACTGTAGACAAAAATGACACTGATAGGCCCTTTGACTAGTTAAAGAGTAGCGAGGCCTCAGGTCCTTTCTAAACATTCCCTTCTCATTGTAGTTCTATGACATCAGCTACGTAGCTGAGATAGTTGAACCTGTGACTATAGGATTCGAAGGAATTGTAGGAGAGAGATCAGATTCCTTCCGCTTACCCGATGTTGTGGGTGTTCGGAACCCTAGCACATGCATCATCTTTATTTTTGAGGACACAAAGAAGGCTCACTTTCTCTGATAGGCTGCTTTGAAACATAAGCCTTATTAATAAACTGATTAAAAGGATTAATTAAGTCGATCAATGACTAATTAATAACTATGACCCACCACCGAATTAAAGAGATTAATTAATCAATCAGTGATTAATTAATAATATGTCCTCGCTAATGAAATCACTCCCGACGTTATTAAGCCTCCCTAATTCGCAGTTAATTAATCCTTCTGCTCATTAAAACCCCGTCGGGCTCCTCCATTAAACCTCCGATCAAATCATCGCCCTGATCACTATGCAATCTGACCCCTTTTGATCCAACGGTCGATGCTTATAATCAGTGTCCTTCGAAGGCCAACCTTTACCCACCTGATGTGGGTGGTTTCACTGTTCACCCCGCCGCTACGTGGCACCCGATGAATGGCATCGGGCAACCTCCCCCCAAAACCACTTTATCCCAAAAGTGGTGCAATATGATCCTGCTTACCGCCTCCCGCTAAACGACAAACTATCACATTTCCCACTTAATACCAAGTGTCCTTTTCCCAATGTACCCACCAAAATCATTGACTTTATGAATAAAACTAAAAAATGCATTTTTTTTTTGTTTTATCTTGAAAAAGAGCACTCTGACCTCCATGCAAGCACCAGAGTATGTGCAACCATCAACCTACGTCCAACTCCCAATTTACCAAAGTTGCTGAACTCCAGACCACCTTGCAGACCCGTGTGCTTCCTGTAAACAATGCACAGTCACCATTACTCAGTCCAAAAGCTGAAACCAGGTATTTATCCCAATTCACTGAAAAACCCTATTTTGTTCCACAACCTAGACTAAATTTCTTCCAATTCCTAAGTAATTTAGTAAGAAAATTGCCTGGTGACTCCAAAATACCTGAATTAGGCCAATTTTTCCCAAAATTCACTGAAAACCCTTCGTCCCCGTCCTTGAATCCATAAGAACCAAGGATGGATACCCCAATTTCATTGAATGTCATGCCCATTTAGACTCCTCACATGGATTTAGACCATCTCCCACTAGCAGACAAATATTTCCAAATTAAAGATACTTCCATCCAAGAATCCCCTTTGAAACTATTCTGCAGGTACAAAGACTAGTACCTAAAACATGCTGACTACATTGGACTTTGGGAATCAGGTTTACCCAAGTACCAGTTCCCTAGAGTTCGTATCTTCCCAGAGATTGTACATTACTGCCACATGAACTATGATCCCAGCCAAAGGGCAGTGAGAACCCCTAACCAGTCTGTACTATTTACCATCACTATTGAGTCCATTAACGAAATGCTACAATTACAACCAGGCCAAAGCCTGACTCCTCTTTCTATTGGAGATATGCTGAACAGATACCCTACACTCACCTCAACCAAACTTTCTTGGTTATACAAGGCCTTCATCAGAGAAGAATAATACACCCCAAAGGGCTCTCCCCCTTACCTATGGACTATATTCTCTGACCTTGGCCAAGATATCCAGTGTGCTAGGCTATACTACAAGTGAATTTGTTGATGAAATCATTATAGCCTTTATGTCCATCTACTCTCCTGGGAAACCACTAGCCATGATGTTTGACTATGCTAAGTTCATTGTTGATAAAATGCATGATCAATTCATGAGATTGGATAACGAAAGAGTGTTTAAATATTCTTCAGTTCTATATCATTTGTTCTTGTATTATCAAGCTGATAAATTTCCAATCACCCTTCAAAAGCTTGATACCAGAGGCAACCCCAGATCAGTGGTCTTCTGGACTTCATTAATCCATCAATATGACTCTCAATATTCTTATACTATTTTCATAGATCTCTTTGTGTATGCAGTGACAACTATGCTACTAGGAAGCCCTCCTCCCAGAATCAATGCAAACATTAGGAGGGTCCTACAGTTGTCCAAGCAATATAAAGTGGGGGATTGGTACCTGTACCAAAACCACACTGAAACCAGAATCTATGGATGTGATCTAGCTCCCCACAAACTGCCCAGATACCTCCCTATGAGATTGTTTGCTCTGGAGTACTACAGGAAAATTATCAATTCAGATGAGGAGAATTTTGTGAAAGGCAAGAATAAAGCTCAACTTAGGATAAAAGATTAGCTTGGCCCATTTATATGTAATAGTAGGGAAGAAGGAAAGGAAGCAAAGGAAATCCTCCAAAGGTTAAGACTAAAACAAAGTTTTATCTGGAATTATGACCCCTTAGACTTCATTTGCAATAGGAGACATAAGAATAAATTATCTCCTTACATCCACCATAGAATCCCTGAAATTGAACAGTATGAAAATCAGCTTGAGTAGGTGGAAAACACTTTGGTAGACTGGGATAGCACAGAAACTATTGTCAATAATGTTTTGATTGATTTAGATAAAGACTTGATGAGGATTCATTTGTATAGGTGCCAGGAGAAACTCAATCTCAAAGGCAATCACATGAACGCAGTGGGCAAACAACAGAAGAAGGGCCATCAGAGCAACCGGGGCCATCAGAGCAGCCAGAGTAATCAAAACAGCCTTATATTTTCGAAGAACTTGCTCAAAGAGAACAAATCATGAGAAATCCTCCTATTTTAAAAACTCTAAATGAGGAGAGGAAACTTAAAAGAGATAGAGAGGAGGCCACTCGTTGTAGACCTATTGCCCAAATTTTTTTTGAAGAGGCAAAGGTTGAACCCATTTTGAGAACAGGAGTATACTGAGGAGATAGTAGGAACTACAGGTGCAGAAAGAATAGAAAGTAGGCAGACCACACCTTCAGGAGGTACACAAGAACCTTCCACCTCACAAGCTCAAATGCTAGAAAGGAAACAGGGTGTGGAAGTATCCTCCTTCAGGGCTACTACTGGCCACAACCAAGATATCAAAGAAAAATACAAAGAAATCAAGGCAAGAAATGAAATATTAAAAGACCAAAGTTATGCACACTACTTGAAAATGGCTCCAGCCAATCAAACAAGGCTAATTTCAACCTTTGATATAAAGGAAGGTAAAATGCAAATGAGTTTTTTGAAACCAACTACAAAGCAACCCAAATCAATGGCAGATTATCTGAAATTAGATTTTGAAGTATTGGCCAAGGAGATACATCCTATTGACTAAACATAATTGAGCAAACTAGTGAAATGGCTTACTCTACCTTGACCAGTAAGGCAATTGCAGCCCACCAACCCTAGAATTCGCTGAATAATATGCAAGCACGATTCCAATTGGAGAAGGCCTCTTCACAGGCCAAGGACACTAGAATAAAGTCCTTAGAGGACTTGGTCATAGAACTAGGACATGATCCCAAGGATGTGAAAGCTGCAGAAAAGCTTATCAAGAAGAAAAATGATGACATACTTGCACTGAAGAAGCAACTCAAAATTCCTCCTCTACATCATCCTCAGACAGCTGAAGTGTTGGAAACACAGAAGGAGGAAGAGCCTATGGACTTAGTCCTCAAGCTGAATGAACAATTCAAAGAGACAGAAAAGGAGCTGGATAACTTGATACAGTCTAAGAAGAGTGAGTTGGCCACCACTCCTCAGATTGTGATCCCTACAGTCTCTACAATAGTACCCTCCACATTGGTTGTTGCCTTAGCACCCATAGTTCCACCAGCTACAGCTTTGCCAGTAACAGGTACATTAGTAGGCACAGGGGCATCTACAAGCATAGGTACTTCCACAGAACAAACAACTGAATTGGTAAAGGCCATGGAGGAAATGAGTATCCAAGTCACTAAAATTAATAAACTCAGAGAAAAAGTGTCAAATCTAGAGACTGACTGTAAATTTTCCCAGATACAACAAAAGGAAGAAGTTCAGAAGAACTAAAGGATGGTAGAAAGAATAAAAGTCCTTGAAAAGGGCTTGACATTGCAAGAGCCACTGGGAGACATGAAAGAAATTCTTTGGGCCAACATCATTGATTCCATCAATGATGGTTGGCCTTCTATTCAAGTTATTTTTGAATAGACTGAACTAGTGAAAGTGGCTATGGAAGCAGTCCATAAGACTATTGAAGAATTGGGAGATATGCATGAAGCAGCCAACTTATTCATCACATTTTTTAACAGTAGAAATAGGTACCAGCTGGATGAACTAGACATTGATGATAGAACAGTAACCATCATTGAAATAGAGAAGCTTCTCACCAAAAGAAACTCGATGCTAAATCTGGAGAAAATGTGTCAAAGCATCCAAACAAACATTGATAGTTTTATGACAAAGTATGACATCTTAAGAGAAAAAGGACTTCCCAGTCCTCTGGTAATAAATGACAAGCTGATGAATGAAGAGGATTATATTGAAATATTAAACAAGCTGGCCAGAAACTAGGCTAGTACTTTAGGGGTGAAATCTTTGCCCATTGGAAAGGTACTGTATAATGGTCTTGAGAATTTGTTTTACATAGAGCATGAAGTCAAGAACTTATTTACAAGCAAGGAAAATTTTACTAAGTATATAGAAGCTGAAGAAATATATAGAAAGATGATAAAATTGAAGTTACCTGACAGTGAATGGTGGACAAAACTTATAGATTTACTATAAAGTTATTGCAGTAAATCTACATGGTAAAACATGGCTACCAGATAGAACAGGTAAGACAGAGTCAAAGTAGAATAGGTAAAGAGTATCAGTAGGTAGAAGATAGAAAGTGATTCCAGCACACAACTACAAAGCAACTAAAAGAGCCAAATCCAAATTACAACAGCCAGCACAGTCACAATTAAAGGGACAACAAGTAGACAGTTCTCCATCTGTCTCTATCTTCGTGTTGAAGATATTTTCAGTTTCCTAGAATAATTCTCATATTGTTATGAGATATTTTGTATCATTTTTTGTATAAATACTTCACAAATTGAATTAATTAGGGTGGATTAAAATACATTATTGTAGACATTTTATTTTGAGCCAATGAGCTATTGTACTCAAGACTGGACTGGTTTTGCTGGAAATGAAATAAAGCTAAGGACATTTCACTGGATTCTTGTGCACAATTGGAACAAATAAATATTATCTCTTCATGTTTAAATATTGTTTTCTCTTCATGTTATAAATATTCATATGTGTTTCTTACGAAATCTAAAAGTAAACAAGGAATAATATCATCAGAACTAGCTTAAATGCTCTCCGTTTTAACTGTTTGCTTTCTATATGTTTTCTACTAAACTATCTTGGTCTAGGAATTCTTGATTGCTCACTTACTTCCATAGTTTATCCCCCCCTTTGGTCCATAGTAATGGATTCTTCATTTCCCTTTGCTACTGATCATCCTTCCTTTCTTCATCTTAATCCCGGTTAAGGATCCTTCATTGCCCTTTTCCCTAGTTAGGACTACTTCATCCATTTGAATCTGCAGATTTGCTTTTGTTGTGCTAGCCTGCCATGTGAACTCTTACCTTAGTGATTGATCAGATCTAGTTCAGTCACTCTTGATTGAATCCATAACCCAATGGCCTAAATACTTGCTCTACCCATCTGTTCTCTTAATTCCACCTACCAAATCAAAACAAAACAATCCTGAACACTAAGAACTAGCCTGAAATCTTATTCAAAACAAAGTTAAATTATAAAGAGAGAATCCTATCTGGACTTAGGTTGGCTAGAACCTAAGTCTAAAAGATTAGGTTTGTGGTTACCTCAGACTTTCCTTCTTTAATAACTTCTAAGTAAAACATCTAAGTGATAACATAGTGGCAAGCATACTGGGGATTCAAAACCCTCAGTCTTAATAAACCTTTGAGAAATTCAAATTTTTATTTTTAAGCCTCTTAAAGGGTTATTAGAAGTTATTTCAAAAAAATTTCACAAAAAAGCAAAATAATAAGAAAAATCTCAAAATTTGGCTTCAGGGAGAACTCACTAAACTAGGGCCAACCCTGATCCAAATCCTCCCCCTGTATTTGACAATCCCAACCTTATTCTGAGAATAATCAGAAGGCAAGAAAGTTCAATAAGCCCTAGACCTGTTTTTAGATCCAATTCATGCCCTGCTGAGTGGCTGTTCATTGAATACATCCCTTTTGATGAGTATTTTGACCTCTCTCTGTTTAGAACCAAGTCTGAGAGTGAACTTGAGGACACAGTTCTAGATCCAGAATTCACAGCAGAACTTGAAGTCCAATGAGCCAATTTGTCAATTGATCAGTACCTTCTGAACTCCTCTCAGTCATCTCTTACCACTGATAGAATCCCTGAACTTTCTGAAATAGCTTCAACATCTTTTAGCTCACCATCATTTCCCCATACCTCTAAATATCATCCCTCATCTCCATTCATAGCTTCACTCCCCCATCAACCTATCATTACCCTTTAAATACCCATTACCCCTGTTACCCCACTCCCCTTGTTATCCCAAATCCTCTTGTTACCCCAACTCCTGTTTGCAATCCTATCCAACGTAGAGCTATGGCACTCAGATATGCTCCACTTGTGATGCCTGCTCCTCAAGGTGCCTTACCAGTAGATTATCAGAGTAAAATTACCTTATTTGAAGGCACTGGAACTTATGCTGCATAGAATCACACTAAGAAAATGGCTGATTATTTTGAACTATATGAAATTGACATAGGAGATGTCCAAATGAGAATCTTTGTCAAAACTCTAGCTGAAGAAGTAAGAACATGGTTTATATCTTTGCCTCCCCAGAGTATAGATAGTTTAGAAGTTCTTTAACAATAATTTTTAAATAGGTGGGAGAAGAAAAAGAACCCCCTTTAGATTCTTTCTGAATATTAAAATCTTAAAAGGCGACCAAACGAAACTGTTCAGGACTACTGTACTAGGTTTAACAATGTATATAATTCAATCCCACATGACCTTAGGCCTCCACCTGGCTTAGCCATGTTTAAGTTTCTAGACGGATTTGACACAGATATGGCTTTTCAACTTAGAGAAAGGAATCACCCTAAACTTGAAGATATGCAAAGTGTAGCAGTTAGTGTAGAAGCTAATATACTATCCAAAAGGGCTAGGGTTAGAAATGAGAGGAGAATACCCCTGAAAGATGAAACTTCACCCTTTGATAAAAAACTGGATGCTTTAGCTAAAGAAATGGAAAGGTTGATGGACAAAATAGAGGTCCTTGAAAGGAAACCTCACTAGGATAACCAACAGGCAAATCTAGTAAGGAATCCAAACTTTAGGAAGAACCAAAACCAAAACACTGGTAAAAATGGGCCTGATCAGAACATTAGACCACCTTTCCAAGAAAATTATGCTGAAACTTCCCACCAAAAAGACCTTGAGATAGACACCAAAATCAACCTAATGGGATTAGATGACGAAGAAACAGTCTTTCTAACTTAGGATGATCAAGAATTATACATGCTTCAACAATTACAGACTCAAACTGGAGAATCTTTCGACTATAAGAAAGGTTAGGACTCTTCTATTTTTGAAGTGCATAAACAATACAATTTGAGAAGCAAAAAGAACATTGATGTTCTAGACCAGAATAAAAAAGTAGTACCTAATCAACCTAAGAAAGTAAAAGTTGTAAATCAAAATCCTCAAGTTACAAAAACCCTACAAATCCTTTCTAGACCACATCAAAACCCTCCCAGTCCCACCATTGAAGATGTAACCAATAACCAACCTTCTAATGAGCAACCTTCCACTTCATTCCCCCTCAAGGGAATAATGGAACAGCCTCCAAAAATCACACTAGAAAATCCAATTAAGAACACTCCAAACAATGAAAAAGAAGAAAAGACTACTGAGAACCTTGGTGTTAAGATTTCAAATGTTCAAACAAACAAATACCCTCTGCCTTTCAATTTGGGAGCAGAGGTGGCTAAACTCAAAATCTCAGTGCCTCTAACAAAATTGGTTAAACATGAAACTTACAAATCCCACTTAAGTAAATCTTTAAACTTCGTTGAGAATGAAGACTCTGTGAACCTATTTGATGATCAACCTAAGTTAATTTTCGAACCTGATGTTAATGGAAAACCAGTTGAAGGAGGGATACCACCCTTATACATTAGCCTTAACATCCACGATAAAATCCTACATAATGCCATGCTTGACTCTGGGGCTTCACACAATCTTATGCCTAAGTCTATTATGGAGAAGCTAAACTTGGATATCACTAGACCTTACAAGGATCTATTTTCCTTTTATTCAAGCCAAGTTAAGTGCTTAGGACTTATAAAATATTTGTGTGTTTCCCTAGTGCAGTACCCTGCTAAGACCATACTTATGGACAGAGTTGTTGCTGATATACCACCTAAGTATGGTATGCTGTTATCTAGATCTTGGGGTGCCAAACTCCGGGGATCTTTGCAACTTGACATGTCGTATGCTACCATATCAGTCTTTGGGAACCCTAAGAAACAATATAGAGAGACTCTGATGAAGTATGTAGTGAGTACCCAGGAGAGGCCTCAAAACTTTCCTACATATTCAATACATTCTGATATTGATTCTTTCATTCTTTACAATGCGGAATCTAATCAAGAAGACACTTCAAACAGCATAATAACAGAACCAAAAGAAATCATAGTATTAAGAGAAAATCAAAATGTCCAAATTCATGAGATTTCAAATAACAAAGATGACCTAGATACCTTAGTCAAAGAAGATTTTGTACCCCAAGACAGTAAGAATTATGAACATGAAATTATTTGGCATCTTGAATTTGATGGGTCTGTCAACAAACTAGGTACAGGAGCACGTGTATGGATTTACAACTTATAAAATGATCATTCAGAGGGTCACGCATATAGGTTGAACTTTAAATCTACAAACAATATGGCAGAATATGAATCACTTATGTTAGGTCTGAAACTGGTCAAAAGGTTAGGAGCCATAAGAGTCTCTATTATGGGAGATTTTGAGTTGGTAATAAAACAAATTAATGTTGTTTATATGACTAGGGATCCTAGGCTAGGATTTTATAGAGGAACAATTGTAGAAATACTAAATACTTTTTTAGAAACCTAGCTTGCTATTATCCCAAGAAAACACAACATGCAAGCTCACAGCCTATCCATGTTTGCTAGTACTTGCAAGTTGCCATTTCAGCCCACCATCAGTACACTACCGAGGTTAGGCACAGACCTTCCATTCCTGACAACTTGAAGAACTAGCAAGTGTTTAACAATGATCAACAAATTAACAATTTTCTGACTTTAAATGAGGAATTTGTAAATAGCAACATAGACACAGACATAGCATTAGATTTTAATTGCATTGATGAAATATAAATTAACAAAGTAGAAGATGATCAGATGGATAGATTCCCATAAAGTTTACAAAATCAGATATTCAAAACCTAAAACAAATGGAAAATGATGAAGAAATTGAGGAAGAAACTGAAGTCATCAACCTTAAAGACAATTTTTTGCCCAAAGGATTAACTCCTTTGGAGGACTTATTTGATTCAAACGATATTCCTAAAAGGCTTAAAATGGAACCCTTGGAATCAGACATTGAGGAATGTAATATAGGCTCTGAAGAAGATCCCAAACTGATAAAACTTTCGAAATCATTACCTCCCAATGAAAAAGTGAAATATATGGAACTGCTAAAGGAATTCCAAGATGTTTTTGCCTAGAATTATGAGGACCTAAAGTCCTATGATACCAGCATAATACAACACACCATTCCCTTAAAAGAAACTAAAAATCCCTTTTGACAGAAGCTTAGAAGGATCAACCCTGTTCTACTACCTTCTATCGAACAGGAGATTAAAATAATGTATGAAGCTACGATTATTGCACCAATTAGATTCTGAGATTGGGTTTCTAATTTGGTACCTACAAGAAAGAAAATTGGCGAAATTAGACTGTGTGTTGACCTTAGGAATTTGAATAAAGTTTCACTTAAGGATAACTATCCTCTTCCTAAAATGGATCATATATTGCAGAGGGTAGTCGGTTCAACCAGAATCTCACTGCTAGATGGGTTCTTTGGTTATAACCAAATCCTAGTCCACCCAGATGATCAGGGAAAGACTGCATTCACTACACCATGGGGCACTTTCATGTATGTGAAAATGCCTTTTGGGTTAAAAAACGTAGGGGCCACCTTTCAAAGAGCAATGGACATAGCCTTTGCTAAGGAAATACATGACTTCTTGGTAATCTACCTAGATGGTATCACAGTATTCTCTAAATCAAATCAACAACACTTGGATCATGTTAGGCAGGTCTTCACTAAGTGCAGGAAATATGGAATTTCTCTGAATCCTAATAAATCTTTATTTGGGTTAGAAGAGGGGAAATTAGTAGGCAAAATTACCTCCAAAGATGGTATCTAGATTGACCCAACAAGAATTGAAGCCATTTTGCAGATACCACACCCTAGGAACATCAAAGAACTTCAAGCATTTTTAGGCAAAATAAACTTTTTGAGAAGATTTATCTCTAACTTAGCTGAACTGATTAGATTACTAAACAACATGTTCAAGAAATATTCGACTATTAAATGGACTCTAGAGGCTAAAAAGTCATTTGAAGATATAAAGTTAGCCTTAACACAAACACCAGTTCTCATCAGTCCAATGTTTGATAGGGATTTCATCATTTTTTCTTTCACCTCAGAACACACAAGTGCTACAGTCCTACTGTAGAAGAATGGTCAGGGTTTCAAACAACCAATAGCCTTCTTTAGTAAAGCCTTGAGAGATGCACCTTTAAAGTATAATATAATGGAAAAGTAAGCTTTTGCTCTAGTTAAAGCTATTAAGGATTTCATAGTTTATATCTTGTACTCTCATATAGTGGCTTATGTTCCCAATGATGTAGTCAAAGACATTCTAACACAGGATGGACCTGATGGAAAGAGAGGAAAGTGGATAGCTACAATATTAGAGTATGATTTAGAAATAAAACCAACAAAATTGATCAAAGGCCAAGGTTTAGCCAAGCTCATGGTTGAATCAAACTGTCAGGCCCTAAACATAAATTTCATTGCAGAACTAGATAACGAAGAGGAGATGGTAACTCCACAGATCAGCCAAGCCTTTACAGATTCACCATGGTATGTTGACATTATATACGTTCTACAAAACCTTCAAGCTCCTCCAGAGTTATCCAAGACTAAAAGTAGGTTATTAAAAATGAAATCTTTGAAGTCTTTCATAATTGACAACGCTTTATTTTGGAAAAATCATGAAGGCATCCTTCTGAATTGTTTGTTAAAGGAAAAATCTGATAAAATTTTGCAAGAGTTTCATGCAGGTGACTGTGGAGGACATCTTTATTGGAAGACAATAGCTAATAAGATCTTAAGGGCTGGTTTTTACTGGCCCACTCTGTTTGCTAATATAAAGAAATTTGTAACCTGATGCCACAAATGTCAGATTTTTGAAGGAAAAAAAAAACTACTGCCATTACCTTTGAAACCTATATCTACTAAAACACCATTTCAACAGTGGGGTCTTGACTTCATTGGTGAAATTCATCCCCCTTCCTCTACACAACATAGATGGATCTTAATTTCCATAGACTATTTTACAAAGTGGATAGAAGCCATACCCTCAAGACAAGTCACTGATATTGTCATAATAGGTTTTCTTGAGGCCAACATTCTATCCAGATTCGGTTGCCCCACCAAAATCATCATAGATAATGCAACAACCTTTAAATCAAAGAGGATGATTGATTTCTGCAACAAATATCACATAACCCTTGGTCACTCCACAACTTACTATCCCCAAGTAAATGGACTTGCAGAGTCTTCCAATAAGAGATTAATAAATATTATCAAAAAATTGTTGGAAGATAATAAGAAACTAGTAAATGCCTTGTGGGCAGGCAGGTTGACCACAAAGAAATCCATTGGTACTAGTCCCTATCAGTTAGTCTATGTAATGGAGGTTGTCTTCCCATCTTCTTTGAGAACACCAGTGATGAAATTAGTCCACGAAGCATAGGTTGAGCCAAATGATATTCAAAGGAGAGTCAACCAAACAATTCAATTGCACCAAACTAGGGAGGAGGTGTATATTAGATCCCAAGTTGTGCAGGAGAGAATCAAGAAAGCTTTTGACAAAAGAACCAAGGCAGAATATTTCTATCTAGGAGATAAAGTTTTCAAATGGGACTCAAGAAGGGAGGATAAAGGTAAACATGGGAATTTTGACTTCCTATGGAAATATCCTTACATTATTTATGCTTTCAGAGGTAATAATGCCTATTTCCTCAAAGAATTGGATGGTGCAGAAGTAGAAGGAGGACTAATCAATGGTCGAATGCTTAAGCATTACATAGATCCCAGTCACTAATTTCACTAATCACTTGTACACATTATATCCTTCACAAAGTTTAGTGTCGATTGGATGGTAAATTTTGGAGTTGAAGCCCAAAGAGAAGGCCCTAAGCTTCAAAAGTTTCACTATCAATAAAGCAGCAAAGTGAAAGGGAAAGTTGCAGAGTAAAATCACATTAATTTAGAAGGCCATTGAGCTACTATTTCTTGACATTTCACCAGGAAATGTCATCCCCAAGTGGAGCCACTGTTATGTTCCTTCACAAAGTTTAGTGTCGATTGGATGGTAAATTTTGGAGTTGAAGCCCGAAGAGAAGGTTCTAAGCTTCAAAAGTTTCACTATCAATAAATATCAATAAAGCAGCAAAGTAAAAGGGAAAGTTGCAGAGTAAAATCACAGTAATTCAGAAGGCCATTGAGCTACTAGTTCTTGACATTTCACCAGGAAATGCCCTCCCCAAGTGGAGCCACTGTTATGTTCCTATACCAATAGGTGTCATAATTTTTGAATGGCTGAGGTCAAATCTGTAATATGTACATACTTTTGCTTTCTGCAAATGTTTTCCATATTTAAAAAAAAAAAATGTAAAGAGGGTATGTCCTAAAAGAAAAATCAAAGGACAAAAAGAGTAAAAAGGTCAAAAAAGATGAAAAATGAACCCCATGAGAAAAACAAAAAGACCATGAAAGTGTGCAAGTTCAAATGCCACTGCTATTTACTTTTCTGCACAATAATGATTATGTGCAACTTGTTATTTATGCCACAATCCATGGTAACGAGATAGATTAATCTTGGTTATTCCATGTTTTGAATTTCATGCTTAGAGATAGAGAATAAAATCTGACCAAACTGTTTAATCTTGGCAGATAAGTAGATAGGTAGAGTAAATAAAAGGAGCTCAATAGTTTAATTTGAGCCCTTGGATGTAATAAGGATAGAATTAGATAATTTTTATTGTAAAAGAAAAGGAAAATGTTTTGATAAGGGTTTGCCATCTTAAGTGCACCCTAATAAAAGTATAAAAAATGGTAGGATGAGTAGATGGGTAAGTAGTTGCATGGTTGCAGAATTCTGATGAAGGATTAGCTAAAGATCATATCATTTACTTTCATCATCAAGTTGCTAAAGTATGGATGATAATTGAGCAGTTACATAAAGTCAAGTTATTAATTTCCCCACTTATTTTACCCTTAAGTTTACTAATTTCCCATAAGTAAAGTCAAAAGTATCTAAAACCTTAAGTTAAAGGGGCTCAGAGCATTTCTCTGACTTCTGGAGGAATCGGACCCTTGGCTCAATAAATCATAGGGTCTAAGTACTAAAATCCCCCTCACCAACATTCACCCCCCTCAATTCATTCATTTTCCCCTAAAAAATCCCTTTTTCTAAGGTAAAATAACTATTTTCCTAGGAAAAGTAATCCCCCCAAGTAAAATCCTTTTTCATAAAAACCCACAAATGCACATTTGGCCTAAGTCATAACATTTAATGTGAAAAGAAAATAAATTCAATATACATTATACTTAGCGCATTTTATTTTCTGCTTTCATTTCATATTGACTTCTAACATTATTTATTAAATCTCAAATAAAACCCCTTTCCCATATGTTTTATTAATTAATCCCATATATTAACATCCTGCCCCAAGGTTTGAAACATAAGCCTTATTAATAAACTGATTAAAAGGATTAATTAAGTCAATCAGCGACTAATTAATAACCATGACCCACCGCTGAATTAAAGAGATTAATTAATCAATCAGTGATTAATTAATAATCTGTCCCCGCCAATGAAATCACTCCTGACATCATTAAGCCTCCCTAATCCGTAGTTAATTAATCCTTCCGCTCATTAAAACCCCATCAGGCCCCTCCATTAAACCTTCAATCAAATCATAGCCCTGATCACTGTGTGATCTAACCCCTTTTGATCCAATGGTCGACGCTCATATTGGGCGGCCTCCGAAGGCCGACCTTTACCCACCCGATGTGGGTGGTTTCACTGTTCACCCCGCCGCTATGTGGCACCCGATGAATGCCATCGGGTGGCCTCTCCCCAAAATCACTTTATCCCAAATGTGGTGCAATATGATCCCGCTTACCGCCTCCCGCTAAACAAAAAACTGTCATGTTTCCCACTTAATGCCAAGTGTCCTTTTCCCAGCGTACCCGCCAAAATCATTGACTTTATGAATAAAACTAAAAAGCGCATTGTTTTTTGTTTTATCGTGAAAAAGAGCACTCTGACCTCCATGCAAGCACCATAGTACATGCAACAGCCAACCTATGTCCAACTGACAATTTACCAAAGCTGCTGAACTCCAAATCACCTTGCAGACCCGTGCGCTTCCTGCAAATAGTGCACAGTCGCCATTACTTAGTCCAAAATCCAAAAGCAGGTATTTATCCCAATTCACTAAAAATCCTGTTTTTTTCCACAACCTAGACTAAATTTCTTCCAATTCCTAAGTAATTTAGTACGAAAATTGCCTGTGACTCCAAAATACCTGAATTAGGCTAGTTTTTCTCAAAATTCACTGAAAACCCTTCATCCCCGTCCTTGAGTCCACAAGAACCAAGGATGGTTGCCCCAATTGCATTGAATGTCATGCCCATTTCGACTCCTCATAGGGATTTATACCATCTCCCAATAGCAGACAAAGATTTCCAGATTAAAGATACTTTCGTCCAAGAATCCCCTTTGAAACTATTCTGCAGGTACAGAGACCAATACCTAAACCATGCAGACTACATTGGACTTTGGGAATAAGGTTTACCCAAGTACCAATTCCCTAGAGTTCATATCTTCCCAGAGATTGTACATTACATGAACTATGATCCCAGCCAAAGGGCAGTGAGAACCCCTAACTAGTCTGTATTATTTACCATCACTGCTGAGTCCATTAACGAAATGCTACAATTACAACCAAGCCAAAGCCTAACTCCTCTTTCTATTGGAGATATGTTGAATAGATACCCTACACTCACCTCAACCAAACTTGCTCAGTTATACCAGGCCTTCATCAGAGAAGAACAATACACCCCAAAGGACTCTCCCCCTTACCTATGGACTATATTCTCTGACCTTGGCTGAGACATCATAGACATGATATCCAATGTGCTAGGCTATACTACAAGCGAATTTGTTGATGAAATCAATATAGCCTTTGTGTCTATCTACTCTCTTGGACAACCACCAGCCATCATGTTTGACTATGCTAAGTTCATTGTTGATAAAATGTGTTATCACTTAAGAAAGAATTCCTAAATTTTGAACATCAGTTTGATTCCAAAGGGTTGGTGTTAGTCTTGGTCTAGTCTTTCCATGGTTTGTTTTAGAGTCTAGGACCTAGAAGGGAGTCTTGTTTGCATTGTCAAATAGGGTCAACACTATGGTTTTACCCATCACTGGTCCCACATCGCACATAAATTTCCATGTGTCAAACTTGTGTCAAGGTTTTCATGCGCTACCAAACTCCCTAGGAGTTTTCGTAGCGCAAAACCCAGAATTTGCACTGGTTGCGCTACGAAATCGGGGATTCGTGTAGATTCATGCCAAATCTCACCTACCTGTCCAATCCATCAGAATCCATTAATCTTACATCATCAACTGTCAGTCCATGCACCATGCTTATCACATGCAACCACTCATTTTCATCATTAGATTCGTTAGGTGTCTTGGTACACATGATTTTCAAATTTCAAAAAAGGGTCCAAGTGTTTTCAATTATGATCATGTTTTTTTTTTCATGCATAGGTGGAAAATTGACAGGAATTTGATCAGAATTCTTTAAAGTCCAAGTGAGGCAACTCCCTTTTCCACTTCAAGCAAGGCAGTGATCATGATTAAGACAGTGTAAGCTCTTTTAGTTGTCATTTTGCAGGAATTCCATGGAGATGTTTACAGAGAAGAAGGATCATAGTTCAGGCAAGTGTCTAAGGAATGAGCCTAAAGGTTTAGATGTTCTCTCGAGGAATAGTGAAGTTGAACAAGCTTGCAAACAGGTTGGCTATTGGAGATTTTGTGAAAAACTTCAAGGAGGCCACATGCAAGTCATCAAAGAGTTTTCTTTCAATTTCACAGGATTAAATTCAAAAGTTGGAGTGCTTGAATTACCAATTTCTCCAGAGGTTATATCCGCAGTCACTGAAATTCCAAGGGGACAGGAGATGTGGTTTAAAACTTTCAAGTTTGATATGACTCCTTGCAAGGAATTCTTGAAGCCAAAGTTCATTGATTTAGACTTAAACAAGTCAGTGCCCAGGAGTTTTGTGAAGGACTCATATGCTAATTTGCTTACCTGCATACAGAGATATTTTACCTGTGAAGGGAGATATCATAAGGTGTATTCCTATCACTTCAAACTTCTACTTCATTTCACTGGAAAGATATATTTAGACTTTCCTTTCTATCTGTTTCGTAGCCTAGGAAAATTGTGTGAATAGGTTCAGTTGAAGAAGGAAGCCTGTGAGACCTCGTTGTTCCATCATGGCTTAGTCAAATTGATTGTTTTACATGAGCTCCAGATAATAAGTAGGGAGTGGTCCATTTTCTTGTTTATGTCTGGCTTCTGAACTAAAATGGGTCTCAGCCCGAAGGGTAAAGAAATATCTTCACCAGTAGTAAGTCATCGGGAGGAAACAAGATCAAGAAGATTTGTGAAATTGAAAGCCAGAAAGCAAGTGAAGGAGCCTATGAGACCACTAGTAGTTCAAGACACCCCTCAATAGTCACAGAAAAATAAGATTTAGATGAAAGAAGGTGTACAAGAGCAATCCATAGGTGAAACGGTCCAAAGAAGAGTAACTAGGAGCCAACTAACTAGAGAAAAGGGTAAGACTACAATTGCTGATGAAAGCCCAGCTTCAAAGGGAAGTTTGAATTATCTCCTCCAGGCCATCGACATTTAAGAATATCTTCTGGTATGAGCAGACTTAGTTGAAGCAAGTAAAGGAAAAACCAAAAAAGCCAGAACTTCTAAGAAGCTCAAATTTGATGATCAGGCTTCTGAATTTGTTTTTAACCCAAGAAGACCCATGACAAGGCATTCAAAAAGGATACAAGAGGCATAACCAAAAGCAAGTGAGATAGGGGAGGTAGAAAAATTACATGAAGGACTTGTGGTTCCATCAAAAACATCATCACAATTGCACAAAGATGACAGAGGTAAGGCAGTTATCACTCAGTAGGAGGAATGTAGTTTTGAGGAGGTAAAAAAGAAACTGAAGCTTGCAAATATTGAGATTGCCAAACTTAGAAATACCTCAAGGAAACATGCAATTAAGGAAGCTAATTTTAACAAAATGGAGGCTCTGTGGGAAGATAAAATAATTTCAATACTTGAAGTGGTTACTTGTCATGCTCAATATTTCACTTGGATGGTCCTTGCAATAAAAGAAGCAAGATATATCAGAAAGGTCAATGCAAAATTGAGAGCTGGAATCCGAATTATGAAGAGGCAAATCAAAGATATGAAGATACAACTGAACGAGCCTGAAGGACATCCTCAGCTAAGAAAAACTACATAGCAAGTAAGGCTAATCCTAAAATTTTGATGTGGATCACCTTTTTGAAGTTTACTTTGAAGAATGGTATCAGTTTATTCAGTTTTGAACAACCCCATGGCATATGGAAAAGCCATTTCAAAAGAAAGAAATCTCAAGGAAGTCAAATTTTGGCATAAAATTGTGTTTTTGAAATCACACAGCAGTTTCATAGTGCGCTACAAAACTACTATAGATGACACCTAATGCACAGTAGTTTCGTAGTGCGCTACGAAATTGTTATAGATGCACATCATGATTTTGTGGGCCAATTTTAGAAGAGAAAGGAACTCTTTTTGAAGATGGGCTGCTGCAAAGGATTACTTACAGGGTTTGAACATCAAGTAAGGGAAAAACAAGGAAAGGAAAGACATTTATGAACTCCAAACTTTATGTTATGAAAATGGTCATTATTTCGTAGCTAGAACTGTTCATGATGCTTCAGGCAGCATTAAAGGAGTTTTTGTCTTACCACGTGTATAGGAGCAAGGTCTACAGCTTATGGAAAACAAACTAATCCAATGCATTTTATGTAATTAAGAAGAACAATAGGGATAACAAACTTCGAAGATCTTTTTTGGAGACCAAAAGCAAAAAAACAAGAACAACTTCCTAATATCCAGGAACAGTCAAAGGATAAGACATCAAGGGTCAATAGGGAGTTTAAAGCCACCACTAAAGCCAAACTAAAGAAGGCCACTTGTTAGGGAATGAGTTTGTTTTGTAATCAATGCTACTACCAACATAATGAGGAGTTACACTCCTAATTGTTTTAGGTCTCTAGAACTGCCAGTTCACAGTTAGTTATATTAAATAGTTGGTTTTAAGTGTCAATAGGTGTAAAATTAGGAAGAATTCGAATTCCCCTCATGCTGGAGGAAGGAATATAAGTCATGTAATGAACTCTATATATGGGAGAAGATGTAATGCACCAAGGGTTGAAAATTTTCAGAGAAAACACTCATATTGTGTCATTGAAGAAGATTAAGTTTTTATGAATACAGACTTTGGCTTTGTTTCTCAGGATTCAGAAAGAGTTCAATGGTGGCTTGTTTTATATTTGTCCTTATTTCCTTATTTGCAGTAGTATGAATATATGATACTTAGAACTCATTGGAAATGCTCTAACTTTCTTCATACATTTGTAGGTTGTGTTTCCTACAAGTTTCTATGTGTTAACTGATATATTGAACTTTTGATGCCCTGACTTCCATGTTCAGCTGACACTGTTGTCATACTAAGATTTTCTGACTCCATATGCCCAATTGATGTTTATTGACTGTGTTTCAACCATTCACACTTCTTCATTTGTTTCATAGAGTTAGCCATCTAATCCATTATCAAAATATTTAACCTAGTGAGAGAACCCTCTAAGGTTGAGGAGGCTAAGCCTCGGCCAAAGTTTGGTTTGAAATAGTTACTCAGAGTCTTCCTGATTAGCAGCCTATTAAGGGTTGATTTTGTGATAACAAAATGCATGATAAATTCATGAGGTTGGATAATGAAAGAGTGTTTAAATATTCTTCAGTTCTATATCATTTGTTCTTGTATTAGCAAGCTGATAGATTTCCAATCACCCCCCAAAAGCTTGATATTAGAGGCAACCCCAGATCAGTGGTCTTCTGGACATCATTAATCCATCAATATGACTCTTAATATTCTTATACTGATTTAATAGATCTCTGTGTACCCAGTGACAACTATGCTAATAAGAAGCCCTCCCCAAGAATCAGTGCAAACATCAGGAGGGTCCTACAGTTGTCCAAGCAATATAAAGTGGGGGATTGGTACTTGTACCAAAACCACATTGAAATCAGAATCTATGGATGTGAGCTAGCTCCCTACAAACTACCCAGATACCTCCCTATGAGATTGTTTTCTCTGGAGTACTATAGGCAAATGATCAATTCAGATGAGGTGCCTTTTGTGAAAGCCAAGAAGAAAGCTCAACTTAGGATAAAATATCAGCTTGGCCCATTTATATGTAATAGTAGGGAAGCAGGAAAGGAAGTAGAGGAAATCCTCCAAAGGTTGAGACTGAAACAAAGTTTTATCTAGAATTATGACCCCTTAGACTTCATTTGCAATAGGAGACATAAGAATAAATTATCTCCTTACATCCACCATAGAATCCCTGAAATTGAACAGTATGCAAATCAGCTTGAGTGGGTGGAAAACACTTTGGTAGACCAGGATAGCACAGAAACTGCTGTCAATAATGTTTTGATTGATTTAGATAGAAGACTTGATGAGGATTCATTTGTACAGGTGCCAAGAGAAACTCAATCTCAAGGACAATCATAGGAACACAGTGGGAAAACAGTGAAAGAAGGGCCATCAGAGCAACCAGGGCCATCAAAGCAGCCAGAGGAATCAGAACAACCTTAGATTTTAGAAGAACTTACTCAACTAGAACAAATCATGAGAAATCCGCCTATTTTAAAAACTCCTCTAAATGAGGAGAGGAACCTTAAAAGAGATAGAGAGGAGGCCACTCCTTCTAGTAGACCTGTTACCCAAACTTTTGTCAAGAGGCAAAGGTTGAACCCATTTTCAGAACAGGAGTATACTGAGGAGACAATAGGAACTACAGGTGCAGAAAGAATAGAAAGCAGGGAGACCACACCTTCATGAGGCACACAAGAAACTTCCACCTCACAAGCTCAAATGCTAGAAAGGCAACAGGGCATGGAAGTATCCTCCTTCAGGGCTACTACTTGCCAAAGCCAAGATATCAAAGAAAAATACAAAGAAATCAAGGCAAGAAATGAAAGATTAAAAGCCCAAAGTTATGCACACTACTTGAAAATGGCACCAACCAATCAAACAAGGCTAATGTCAGCCTTTGATATAAAGGAAGGTAAAATGCAGATGAGTTTTTTGAAGCCAACTACACAGCAACCCAAATCAATGGGAGATTATCTGAAAACAGATTTTGAAGTATTGGATAAGGAGATCCATCCTATTGACCAAATAAAACTACACAAGCAAACTGGTGAAATAGTTTACTCCACCTTGAATAGTAAGGAAATTGCAGCCCACCAACTCCAGAATTCATTGAATAATAGGTCAACACAATTCCTGTTGGAGAAGGCCTCTTCACAGGCCAATGACACCAGAATAAAGTCCTTAGAGGACTTGGTCATAGAACTGGGACATGATCCCAAGGATGTGAAAGCTACAGAAAAGCTTATTAAGAAGAAAAATGATGACATAGTTGCACTAAAGAAGCAGCTCAAAATTCCTTCTCTACATCATCCTCAAAAAGCTGAAGTGTTGGAAACACAGAAGGAGGAAGAGCTTATTGACTTAGTCCTCAAGCTGAATGAACAATTAAAAGACACAGAAAAGGAGCTAGATAACTTGATACAGTCTAAGCAGAGTGAGTTGGATACCACTCCTCAGACTGTGATCCCTACAGTCTCTACAACAGTACCCTCCATATTGGCTGCTGCCTTAGCACCCACCATTTCACCAGCTACAACTTTGCAAGTAATAAGTACATCAACAAGACAGGGGCATCTACAAGCGTAGGTACTTCCATAGAAAAAACAGTTGAATTGGTAAAGGCCATGGAGGAAATGAGTATCTAGGCCACTGAACTTAAGAAACTCAAAGAAAAAGTGTCAAATCTGTAGACTGACTATAAATTTGCCCAGATACAACAAAAGGAAGAAGTTTAGAAGAACCAAAGGATGGTAGAAAGAATAAAAGTACTTGAAAAGGACTTGACATTGCAAGAGCCACTGGGAGACATGAAAGAAATTCTTTGGGCCAACATCATTGACTCCATCAATGATGTTTGGCCTTCTATTCAAATTATTTTTGAACAGACTGAACTAGTGAAAGTGGCTACAGAGGCAGTCCACAAGACTAGAGAAGAATTGGGAGATATGCCTGAAGCAGCCAACTTATTCATCACATTTTTGAACAGTAGAAACAGGTACCAGCTAGATGAACTAGACATTGATGATAGAGCAAAAACCATCATTGAAATAAATAAGGTTCTCACCAAAAGAAACCTGATGCTAAATCTGGAGAAAAGGTGTCAAAGCATCCAAGCAGACATTGATAGTTTTATGACAAAGTATGGCATCTTAAGAGAAAAAGGACTTCCCAGTCCTCTCGTAATAAATGACAAGATGATGACTCAAGAGGATTATATTGAAAGATTAAACAAGCTGGCCAAAAACTAGGCTAGTACTTCAGGGGTGAAATCTTTGCCCACTGGAAAGGTACTATATGATGATCTTGAGAATCTATTTTACATAGAGCATGAAGTCAAGAACTTGTTTACAAGCAAGCCAAATTTTGCTAAGTATACAGAAGCTGACGAAATATATAGAAATATTATAAGAATGAAGTTACCTGACAGTGAATGGTGGACAAAACCTACAGATTTACTATAAAGTTATTGCAGTAAATCTACATGGTAAAACATGGCTGTCTGATAGAACAGGTAAGATAGAGTCAAAGAAGAACAGGTAAAGAGTATCAGTAGGTAGAAGATAGAAAGTGATTCCAGCACACAACTACAAAGCAACTGAAAGATCCAAATCTGAATTACAATAGCCAGTAGAGTCACAATAAAAAGGACATCAAGTAGACAGTTCTCCATTTATCTCTATCTTTGTGTTGAAGATATTTCCAGTTTCCTAGAATAATTCTCATATTGTGATGAGATATTTTGTATCATTTTTTGTACAAATACTTCACAAATTGAAGTAATTAGGGTGGATTAAAATACATCTCTGTAGACATTTTATTTTGAGCCAAGGAGCTATTGTACTCAAGACTGGACTGATTTTGCTGGAAATGAAATAAATCTAAGGAAATTTCAATGGATTCTTGTGCACAGTTGGAACAAATAAATATTATCTCTTCATGTTTAAATATTGTTTTCTCTTCATGTTATAAATATTCATATGTGTTTCTTATGAAATCTAAAAGCAAACAAGGAATGATATCATCAGAAATAGCTTAAATGCTCTATGTTTTCACTGTTTGCTTTCTATATGTTTTCTACTAAACTGTCTTGGTCTGGGAATTTTTTATTGCTCCCTTACTTCCATAGTTTACCACCCCACTTTGGTCCATAGTAAGGGCTCTTCTTTTCCCTTTGCTACTGATCATCCTTCCTTTCTTCATCTTAATCCTGGTTAAGGATCCTTCATTGCCCTTTGCCCTGGTTAGGACTACTTCATCCATTTGAACCTACAGATTTTCTTTTTCTGTGCTAGTCTGCCTTGTGAACTCTTACATTAGTGATTGATCAGATTTAGTTCAGCCACTCTTGATTTAATCCATAGCCCAATGGCCTAAATACTTGCTCTGCCCATCTGTTCTCTTAATTCCACCACCAAATCAAAACAAAACAATCCTGAACACTAAGAACTAGCCTGAAATCTTATTCAAAACAAAGTTAAATTATAAAGAGAGAGCCCTCTCTGGACTTAGGTTGGCTAGAACCTAAGTCTAAGAGATTATGTTTGTGGTTACCTCGGACTATTCCTTCTTTAATAACTTCTAGGGAAAACATCTGAGTGATAACAACTTGGAAGATGCAACATGGCCTTGAAAGTTTGTCAATGTTAAAAATGGCCAGTAAAACTAATGTAGGAGAAAATGTTACAACAACCAGACAAAAAAAAAAATTCCACATCATCCATTACACGGTGTTGAGTGTTATGAGTATCAGTTGAACACATCATTTCATCTTCATATTCCAAATTTCTTTTGCTAGTTGATCTAATGCAAAAATATTGCACTATTTCTAAACTTTTATACAAATATGTATTTTGATTATAGTTGCAATACAGATTTCCCTTTCCATCTTCTTCACAATTGTGACTCATGTATAGGATGCTTTTGAGTTTTAGTTTGACGAATACAATAGGAATCTACATGGACTTGTTGGAACATTAATATAAGGCCTTACAAAATTCACCCACTTCTCCTAGATTGTGGCATGTTGAGGTTTGTTTTAAATCCTTTTTGACATAAAAATGAAGGTTTCTCTATCATAAATTTGTGGCCAAATCTTCTATAGGGGATTTTTAAACAGAATTTCCATGCCATGATATATGGCTTCTTAAAAGGTAATGAAGATGAATCAAAATATTTGAAAAGTAAGTAAGAAAATGCAATAGAAATTGGAAAGTATATTCTCATTGATAAGATGATGCATTTTTTCTCCAAACAGGGTATAATCTATTGCATCTATGATTCCCACCCAAAAAATTGTGATGATGACCAAAACAGATTGCAAGCAATTTACTTGGAAAACAACGACGCTCGACATTTATGTTCTCTCTATTGAAGTTTTGGGTGCATTCAACACTCAATTTTTAACACTTGGTTTCTTATTTCTTGGCATGGCGTTCATATGGTCACTAAGTCAGCCTCTACTTTGTTTCAGTTTCATCATTTGTAGTGTATCATGTGATTAAAACAATATGTCGTCATGTTGGAAATTTTCATTTGAACCCAATGTTTCTTTTGCTTGTTGGAACTCACCATACAAACCTTGTTGCATATCGTGGAATTTCATATAAATTGGTGTGGCATCCTTTAGACCTCAACTTCTAACATTTAGCACTTAACTTGATAGTTGGTTGTTGTCATGGACAATAGTGTATTTTCTCGGTGACAGGTGGAAAATGTGCATGGCTTCAAGGGAAAACTAGGAAAATATCTCTTTGTTGTGTGCTTAGCTCCAATATTTTCCCCCTACCCTTGCACAATTCCTAATAAAACTATATTAGGACTATATCTCACTAAATATTGTTGACTCAGCAAGAGTCTAGATTTTCCTAAATTCTATCATTGATTCCCTTTGATGCATAGGATGTCGAGACATCATACATTGTTGATGTTTATCTGATCACTTGGGCATTTACAATTTAGGCTTAATAAGATCTATTTCAAATTGGATTTTAGGATCTAGTCAGTGTGTTTATAGTGTTAAGTCCTTTCTTAATATACAACAAAATTTAAAATATGCCAATCTCAACAATTGTCCTTTCAATGCTTTTGCTCTACACATATCTCCTTACTTATCAACATCATGTATATCAATTTGGGTGCATCAAGAGGTTTTTTAATTTTATTGTGCATTGATAATAATTGCACATGCAGAAAGAATAATCCTAGGGAATCTCAATTCATGCTATGCATTCCAACACCTGTCAAGTGCCAACATGTGCCAACTTGTACTAATGTGTGTTAGGGAGTGATAGGGCATGTTATGGAGTGGAGTAGGGCATGCTAAGGAGTTCCAAGGTGTTATCAATGAGTGTTAGGGAGTTCCAAGGAAACAAAAGGAAGCACTAGGTCAAAATTCATGGAAATGAACAAATAAAAGGGTGTGTTAAGGAGTGTCAATGAGTACTAAGAGTGTTAAGGAGGGAGTGAGAAGGCATATTTATAGGCAATTCCAAGGCATGATAGGAAGTTCCAAGGTGTGTTAGGGAGTTCTCAAGGTGCTAATATATGCTAGATAATGTCAAGGCATGCCAATGCATTCCAAGTCGTGTCATGTGCTAAGGCATGCCAAGATGTGCTAGGTGCAAGGGTGTGGCAATGCATGCATGTAGTGTTAGGAAGAAAAAGGAGCACAAAGTTTATAAAATGCAAGGAATAAACACATAAGAGGGTTAATAAGTTAAAACTTTACAATTTTCAAGAGGGGCATGGCTAGCACATGATATAGAGTGGTAGGGTGTGTTGAGGAGTTCCAAGGTGCATTAGAGAGTGCTAATTCATGCTAGGGAGTGTTCGGGAGTGACAAGGAAACATAAGGGAGGACCAAGTCAAAATGCGTGTAAATGAATGAATAAGAGGGTGTGCTAAGGAGTGTCATCAATGAGTTTCATGCATGCCAAGGAGGGTGTAACAACCTCAGGTTAAGTTTCCGTGTAAATAAGTAATCTATGGATATCATAAAAGAAAAAATCAAACCAAGGACATGGGACACGTATTCCAAGTTGAATGAGGGGAAAAAAAATACATTTGGATCCACTTGTGGTTAATTATTTATTGGCTATGGAAATTGGAATTGGAAAGAGGAAAAAGGAAATAAATGGAAAATTAATTATTACGGGGCAGTAAGAACATGAGGAAAAAATGCAAGAGAAATAAAGGAAAATTAAAGAAATTCCACTTCAGCAAGTGGGGAAGATGAAGAGACAAGAAAGGGATAAAAATAGTAAAAGAATATGCATGCAAGGGAAAATGAATAAAAATAAAAATAAAAATAAAATAGAAAGGAGAGAGAGAACATTCTAGCATTCTCTTGGACGAAAATAATAAAGGAAAGAACAACCAATAGGAGGACTTTTACCAGTAACAATGTTCATATTGATTATCTTGTTGGGTTTTGGATGCATGGTTCATTTATTGTTATGTTGTTTTCATTTGTATGGAGTTTTTCCCGGGTTGAAAATCATGTACAACTTTGTTTTATTCCATTTTCTGGATAGTTATGATTTAGTGGGTTCCCTTTTGGTTGAGATTTGGATTTCTAGTAGATTTTGCATCCGATTGAGGTGGTATCAGGAAAATCCAAAGGGTTTGGGGTGGAGATGGTTTTCTCTGGGTAAGCCCTTGATAAGTTAGTGGAGACAGGAAAAACCCTCTCGATATAGTGAAGAAATTATGAGGCATCGAAGCTTGTATTGGTTTTGGTGATTTATGGAGCTGGTATTAGGTGAAATCATTGTGGCTTGAGGGTGGAGGTAGTTCTCCTCTGGATTCCCTTCTTGGTTTTGTTTTGGTTTAAGTCATGAAATCCTGCATTCAAGCTTGGAATATGGGAAATTAGGCAGAATGAAAGAATTAATTCAACCCAATCTATGTTCAGGTGGAACGTGGAAGTCCCTGACTTGGCTGGTACTATGCATATGTTAATATGTGCTTTTATTTAATGAATATCTATGAGGACAAGTTTTCGTTTAATGTGTTGTAAATGTGATTGGTTTGTCATGGCCTCGTTATTGGTTAAATGCATGTTATATGTATGGTGTATTTCTTGTTATATGAAGTGCTCTTGTTATTGATCTATTTCATGGTTTGATAGGTTCTTGGTTTATTTATATGGATGCATGAGCTAATATGTGTTTGTTGCAGATAGTATGAGAGGGAAACAAGCCTTCTTGATGATTATATGATGAAAATAACATAAGCAATGAAAAAACTATGCATTCATGACCTACAAGCACCTGATCATAACATGTTTGTAAAAATGAATAACTTGTACTGGGAAATATTGAGCAAGATCAGAGTTAGAAACAAAGCATGAAGAATCGAGAACCTTGTTGACAAATTTCTGGATAGTTTTGGGTAGTTGGCTTAAAGGACGACCTTAAATTTATGAGACACAGTCTCTGACCACACTATTAGAACTGGGAAATTTTGACTACATTTGCATCTAGGAAGGCTTGGTTGGAGCCCGTTGGTTGGATTGACAAGCATGCATCCATTTTGCTAGGGTGTAAGATGGGACATAGAATGGACTGAGCTAAGGGGAAATGGACACCTGGGAAAACTATGTTGATATTAGTGTGATCATGTACCCCTGGGTGTTTTTAAGCTAGATTAACAAGTTAGACCCCATTTCCATAACTGCATCTTGGAAGTTGGGTCATGCATAGTAACTCTCAACTCATGTTTACCCTGGTAAGTATGTTAAAGTGGGTAAATGTGTGGTGGGGTGTTATAGAGGGAGTTAAAAACATACTAGGAAATGTCAATGCATGCTAAGAAGTTCTAGGGTGTGCTTTGGAATGTTAGGGCATGTTAACATGTGCCATACAATGTCAAGGCATGTAAAGATGTGCCAAGTGCTAAGGGTTTTCAATATGTGCTAGGTATCAGGGCATACTAATGCATGATAGGGATTGTCAGGGAAACAAAAGGGAGCACCAACCTAAAATGCAAGGTAATGAACACATAAGAGGGTTAATAAGTCAATATTTTACCTTTTCTCAAGAGGGGCATCCTAGGAACACCAACACTATGTACCAATATGTGCCAAGTGCCAATTCCTGTCAAGTGTCAATGTGTTTCAATACTTTCCAAGGAGTACCAGGGCATGCTATCTGGGAGTACCAAGGTGTGACGACACATGCTATGGAATGTTCGAGAATTCCAATATGTGCATGGGCATACTATGCATGCTAAGATGTTCTAAGACACATTGCTAGGTGTCAAGGCATGTTAGTGTGTGCCATTGCATGCCAAGTGTTAAGGCATGCATGAAGTGTAGAGTATCATTCACTCTTGTTTATTATCAGAATTAATCAAGATTAATTAATTCCAACAGGGCCATGCTAGGCACACCAACACTAGGCGCCAACATGTGCCAAGTGCCAATTATTAGTGTGTTCTAAGTGCAAAATATTCCTCTCTTACTTCTCTCCTACTTTACAATAATTGATCTCAAATAAATTTAATTTTAAACCATACCAACACATGCCAAAGCATACCATGACATCTCAATGCATATTAGGCATGCTAATAATTTCCAAGTGCCAATGTGCGTCAGGCAGTGTTACACATGCAATGGAGTGGCAGGGCATGTCAAAGAGAGCTAAGTTGTGCCATAGAGTGCCAAGGAATGCCAAGGAGTGTTACATAGTAGTAGGGAAATACAAGGGAACACTAGGTAAAAATGCATGGAAATGAATGATATGGGTGTGATAGGGAGTGTCAGCTAGTGCTAGACATGTCAAGGAGGGAGTGACAAGGTATGCTAGGAAGTGGTAAGGCATGCTAGGGAATACCAACACATTTCAAGAAGTTCCAGAGTGAGATAGGGAGTTCCAGGGTGCAAATAGTTCCAAGGCATGCCAAGATGTGTAGAATACCAGGGTGTGCCAACATGTGTTAAGGAGTGGCAAGGAAGCAAAAAGGAGAACCAAGCTAAAATAAAATAAAATGAACACACAAGAGGGTTAATAAGTCAAGACTTTACCTTTTTCAAAAGGAGCATGCTAGGAACAATAACAATAGGTTCCAATACATGCCAAGTGCCAATGTGTGCTAAGTGCTAATGTATGTCAGTGCATGCCAAGGTGTTCCAAGGCATGCTAGGGACTAGAGGGAATGCCAACATGATAGGGGAGTCATATGTTGTGCTAGGGCATGCCAACATGTGCTTGGGAATCCTATTCATGGCAAGATGTTCTAGGTACAAAGATATTTCAAGACACGCTAGGTGACAAGGAATGTTAGTGTGTTACAAAGCATGTTAAGGTGTGCCGAGAGTGTTGAGGAATGCTAGGTCTCACTCATTAATAGAATTGATAGAGATTTAGTATGCATTAAATAATATGGTTCCTACACACACTAGCATAAATTCATCTAAAGAGAATTTTCTATATAATAAACATAATGGAGATGAATCATGTGTTGGCTAATAGGAAAACTATATTCTCATTACTTGAGGGAAATGATACACGCTAATTACTTCTTAACAAATTGAAACCTAGCACTATGGACTTGGACACATAATGAAAAATACTCCATAACAATGGTATTAAATCATAACCTTTTGACAAAAATATAGCAACAGTCACATAGCGCTATCAAAAACTCATTGGAATGATCAATGATGATGAAGTTTTTTTATCATCACCAATAGTAACTAAAAAGACAATTGGTGAGGGAAAATAAATTACGTCACTAGAAGTGTTACCAAAGAGAGAATTAGTGATGTGACTTTAACAGCCCTCACCAAAAGTTTCATTGAAAATGGATTTGGTGACAAACCTTAAAGAACTGTCACTATATGTACTTACAACAACACTTTTTTTAAGGATCGACACCACATGCAACATTGGTGACAAACCTTAAAGGTACATCATAGGCATGAACCTCACCAATGACATTTTTTTGTTGTAGTGAACCTCTGCTTGATATTAATAACTTCTTTCTCCATTTCCCTCAGCATGTTAGATCCAAATACCACTCTCGCCACTAGGTCATCCCAACTGGTGGGAGTAATGCATTTTCTTCATAAAATGACTCAAAAGGACTCGTCTCTAGTGACTCTTGCTACCCATTGTTGTATTCAAATTAAAATAATGGTAGGAATTCTTCCCACCTATTTGGATGATGCATGACATACATACTTAGTATGTATTCTAGGATTTTTGTACCCTTTCAATTTGACCTTTTGTCTAAGGATAACAGACTATGCTAAAAGTTATTTGAGTCCTAAATCTTGAAAATAATTCTTTCCAAAAATTTGAAGTGAACTTGACATCCCGATTTAAAATTATATTCTTAGGTATACCATGTAATTTGAATATTTCTTTCATAAAAATATAATCTATGTCAATATCTTTGTGTGTGGATTTAACATCTATAAAGTGAGCTTCCTTGCTTAATTTTTCTATTACCACCATAATAGAATCATGTTATTTGTATGTATTCAACAATACATGATGAATTCCATGGATATGACTTCCCATTTCCACTTAGGATTTGGCATTAGTTGCAATAATCCAGCTAAAAGTTTGCATTCTACTTTGACTTATTGGCATTCCAGGAACTTGGAAATATATTTAGCTATTTCCTTCTTAATTCCTTGCCAATAATATAATTTCTTTATGGTTGTTATCATTTATTGGTAACCAATATGACCTAAAAATGGTCTTCTATGGAACTCATCCATTTTGAGCTTCTTCAAGTCAGTCATACATGATAAATACCATCTATCTTTAAAAAACAACATACCATCAAGAATTAGCTTGTAATTATTGCTTATTACTCCTTCTAGTTCATGTTGTAAGCATTCCTTCACTACTGGAAGTACTCATCATGTAGCAATGCCTCTTTAATATTTTATTTTGTGTCAATTTCACAAGTGCTAATGGCTGCCAAGTGTGATACTTCTACACTTTTACTAAGTGCATCTACTACTCAATCTTCCTTGCCCTTAATATTTTCGAAAAAGTCAAATTCACTAATCAAATCCAACCATATGGCTTATCAAGAATTTAACTCAGGTTGATCAAACAATTATCTCACCTCCCTATGATTTGGCCTCAAAACAAACCTTCTACCAAGAAAGTAGTGCCTCCACATATTTAGTGTGTGCATAGTTGCTACAAGATTCAACTCGTGTAACATAGTTCCTCTCATGATCATTTAGCTTCCTTGATTTATATAATCCTACATATCCTTCTTGCATTAATACTTCATCTAGTCTTTCCTTGCGGGAATCTATGCAAACTAGGAAATCCTTCTCTTGGTTTGTTATTCTCAGAATAGATGCACGTGTGAGGAAGTGCTTGAGTTTCTCAAAGCCACCTGTTCACTTTGATTTCCATTCAAATTTCATTCCTTTCTTCTGTAAATATATGATTGGATGCATAGTATTTGAAAAACCTTGAATGAATCACTGGTAATATTTGGCTAGTCCCATGAAGGATTTGACCTTTGAAACATTTTGGGGAGTGGGCCACTCCACTATGGCCTTGATATTTTCTGGATCCACAACTAATCCTTTTTTTTTGCTAAGCTTGGTAATAACTATTTTTTCCATTGATTTAACAACAAGTTACAACCAGTTCTGAAGATAGTTACGTGGGCTCAACTTGCTCTGTGGGAAACCAAGTCTGTTGGCCACCTAATGGCATGGTTTGCAATCCAAAATCAATAAGTATTGAGTCTTTCTAACCAATTAATATATGACTGTGTGTCTATGTTTGTCCTACTATCTACTTGCCTATTCGCATGTTGTATTTACAAGTCAAGTAAAATTTATCCATATCAAAAACTACACAAAAAGACATCATTTTCACTCTTTTGCTTCCTCAGCTGAAGTAGATTCCACTGGAGCTAGGTCTTTTTCATTCAATCCCGGGAGTTCAGTTGGTGCCAAAATATAAGGCGAGTGATTTTCAATGTGTTGGAGGCATCCATCAGGCTTCTGTAGGTTTTAACCCCGTACAGAGATTACCTGCATACGAATTCTAAAACAAAGAAAATAAACAATGCGAGAGCATAACACATAAAACACATATACACAGAGATTTCCCACTGGATCCCAAAACCGGGACTACCAGCTTGATTTT
>APFE031505024.1:0-19270 GCA_000404065.3 Pinus taeda | reverse complement strand
CACAACTTATTGCATACTTTTGATTATATTTTGTTTATGAGATGAGTTAGAGTTGGATATTTTTCTTTGTGGTCTAATGTGCATGTAATGAAGGAAATAAAGGATAAAATCAAGGAACTATGGCAAAGACCTTGGTCAAAACTCAAATGGGACAAGGGAGAGGAATTATAGGAGGTAAATCCTCCTCGTTTACTACCCCTCCAATTAAATATTCCTCCATCAGCTCGGAGTGCAAACAGCCAAATCATGAGGACTGGAAGACAGACGAGCAAGTGAAAAGGACAGAAACCAATTTATCTTGAGTGGGGAGCCAAGCCTCCCTAATTTGGAAGGAAGTTGTTGGAGACTTCAGATGTGTAAGTAGAGAGGCTTAGGACCTTAGTAGGATTTGGACTTTCATTATAAAACTCTACTTTATTTCTGAACTGCAAGAGACTTGTGACAATTGTTCTATAATCCATGGTTTTCATCATGAGAAGGAGTTTTGTTTAAGCCGGCTCTGAGTGAACTTAGAGTGTTGAAGCTCTTGGGTTAAAGCCAGACCCGAGCAGCCAAAGCTCCTCTTTACTGTACATGTATGCTAGCATAGATTTCTAGTTTTGTTCATTTGCTTAAGTAGATTCCTGGTTCTCTTCACTTGCTTAAGTAGATTCATGGTTTTCTGTTTTATTTGCTTACATAGCTTCATTTTCATTACAGCAGTACAACATAGATTATTCATGGTTTTTCTGTTCATTTGCTTCAGTAGCTGCATTTACTGTAGTTTACTTCCATTTGTGCCTTCTTTCAGTTTATTAGTTAGCTAAGAGAAAAGATCACCATAAGATTGTGAGTACGTCTCTCAGCCTCATCTCCTCTCTCTGGGACCATGACTTGAGGAAGAGACCCTTCAACAACCCAAAAAACACAGGTTTCTATTTCTCACATGAGTTATGGAGTTTGTTGTTCGATGTAGTTATTTGTTCACCCTCACTAGTTTTTCTGTCATTTTCCTTTGAAACCTCCTTCATCACGTTCTTCATGCATTGCTTTCTCACTGTCTGATCCACAACAAACCTTCACAATCATCGTCTGATTCATTATTTTCTCCAATTGCTGCCTCGCGTGAAGTCATACACTTACTTTATGCGATTTAATCTCCACCGTCGATCTATCTCTTGATCCAATGGTTATTACGTCACCTCAACACGATCTGCCTTGCTTGATCTGACGGCTATCGCATCACCCGATCACCAACTAGCTTGGCCGATCTCCACCGTTGATCAGCTCCACCTGATCCATCAGCTATCGCGTAATCTCACGTGGATTATTGCACGACCATTATCCACCCAAGAATATGCGATAAAAGTGGTTTTCTCGTGCTACGTGTCATGCAATAAGGCGGATCGCGTGAAATTCCAGAATTCCACTTACGACCTTGGGGGCACGTGAGAAACTACTTACCGCCTTAGAAACCTGCTCCATCATTTCTGCATGTTTCTTTTTCCCACGATACGATCTCTGCCATCCATCCTCCTGTTAATCTTGTATGTCCATCTCTTGACTTAATCACGCGATAATATCTCAGTCATTCATCACTTCGTTACCCTGTCCATCCATCTCTTGACTTAATCTTCATGACAATACCTCAACCGTTCATCCTGTGCATTCACCTTGTTCATCCATCTAGTCACTTAAGCCTTTGTGATAAGATCTTCGCCTTTCATCTGCTTCGTTACCCTTTCCGCCCATCTCTTGACTTAATTCTTTGCGATAAGATCTCCATTGTTCATATGCTTCATTAACCCTGTTCATCCATTTATTCACTTAAGCCCCCACAATAAGATTTCCACCATCCATCTTCTGCTCATTGATTGATCCAACAGTCCCTATGTGCTATTGCGTCCTTACGTCCTCCTTTCATTGATTTCGACCTCCGATTGCTCTTCCGCTTGAAAACTGGTTTAGCTTAAGTTTCTTTTCTTACACCTTAGTATAGTTTGATGCTCTTTACCTCTGCAACTTAGGTAGTACATTAGGTTAGTGTTGATTTAGCAATTCTGTTAGCATAGCCGTTTAGATGGTTAGTTAGGTTATGGTGTAGTTTAGCATTACATGTTGTCTTCTTCATTACTACAATAGAGTAGCTCTCTCTTAGAATAGGTTTTCTCTTCTTCCATCAAAGAATTAAGCTTCTTCTAACCCTATAGAAGTCTAGCTTGGAACCCCTGGGGTCTCTTGCTAGATGAGCAATGACAACAGGCATTACCTTCACTTTTACTTGTGCATATAGCACTATCAACAACAAGTTTGTATGAACCCCGGGTTGATAAGTAAAGTTGGTAGCCCTGGGAGTTGCAACATTTTTATTGCAATACCTAGGCTCATCATTTACAAACAATGTTGGGGCTCCCTAAGTTGATACATTGGGTCTAATGTATTCTTTATCCAACATTTTTTCAGCTGCAATTTGAATTTCACCAACAATGGTCATGCTCATGTTATATGGGGTTTTAGAAACTGGTATAGAATAAGGAATTAATTCAATGGGGAAATTGATTTCCTTCCTGGGTGGAAATCTTAGCACTTCCTCCAAGAATGTATCTCTATTGTTTTAAAATGGAGTGATCTTCAGTTCTAAGTTGGTGGTCCTTTGTTACACTGATTATTTGAATCATAAATAAAGCACAACCTTTCTGGCTACATTTCTTCACTTCAAGCACTGAAATTTGTCTTAGTAAAATATGATTTTTTATCCCCTGCGATATAATTTCCTCTCCTTCATCACTAAGGCATTCCAATCATTTACCATAATATTCAACTCTGGTCTTGTGGGCTGCCATCCAATCCATACCAATAAAGGTATCAGATGAACGCAATGGAAAAATATTAAGCGTGACTTTTGTGGGCATGTCACTTATTTCCAAGTGGCATGACTCCACCAAATGAGTCACTCTCTTTTTTACTAGTTACCTTCGACCTTATTGGTTTTTAATCCATACTTCCATATTTCACATGGGATTTGCTTGGATTTGTGCATGTCCAGATAACTAGCACCAGGTTCATGTTTCCATTGTCTTTGTAGATCTGATACACTCTACAATATCACCGCTTTCACTTATACTTTCCTCTTTTGACCTCTAAATATGTTTTCATTGTCTTCCTTGTAGCTCCTTAATTCAGTGCTCAAGCTTCTAATGGTATCCATCCAATTTGGGGAATTTTATTTTGAATTATTTCCAATTCAATCTTCTTCCTAGTTAGGAAAAGTTCTTTCCATTCTGAATTGTACCATTATGTTTCTTGTTCCTCTTTTTTCTGCTATAGATTATGTCTTCTTATGTGTTCCACACACACACAATGTTAGCTATATCAAACAACAATGTAAACTATGAAGTGAGAACTGTAAACTCAAAACGAGAACTTTGGACAAAAAACCAAAGAAAAAAACACAGAAAAACAACTCGAAAATAAAAAGTGTTGATATTGGAATAACATTTTTTTTCGAGGTAAATTTTCAACAATTTTTTAAAATATAAGTAAAATCCATTTATTTTTTGTGCAAAAAACACCCTGAAAACGGAAAGTGTTGATGTTGGAATAAAAATCTTTTTCTTTTTTCGAGGTAAATTTTCAACATTTTTTAAGCAATGACATTAAGTATAAAATATCATGACTCCCAAAAGCCTTAAAATTTCCAACAATTTTTAGGTATGCCATTAAAGATAAAATATCACGTCACTGAAAAGCCTTAAAATTCCAACAATTTTCAGCCATGGTGTTAAAGATAAGATACTTATAACTATTTTCAACCATAGCATTAAAAATAAAATATCATGACTCAGAAAAACATTAAAATTTTGACATATTTTCAACCATGGAATTAAAACCAAAGATCTTGACTACATAAGATCTTAAGTTTTCAACATATTTCAATCATGGCATTATGGAAAACATTTATGACAATTTTTTTTAAAATGAAGATCTCAATGAAAGAGTCATTATATTAAGAATAATTTCTTTCTTAAATGCTAAACGTATAAAGATTGTAAAATCTTAGCTTAAGACAACTTGACATATTGCAATAAAAATATAAAAAACGACCATCAAATTAACATGAAATGTAGGCAAACTCTACCTATTATAATGAAAACTTAAATACCAACCATGAAATTAACACATTGTGGGGGCAGACTCAATCCATAATAACGAAACTTTAAAATCAACTATCAAATTGACATAATGGGATATTATAGATATATAATAATAAATAATATATATAATATTATATAATAATATATATAAAAAAAAAACAAAAATAAAACATAAAAAATAAACAAAAATAAAACAAAAGTAAAAAAATATCATAGCAAGTAAATAAAAATATATGTTAAAAAAAAAAAACAAAAAAACAAATGAAAAAAAAGTAAAATAAAAAATATATTAAATCAAATTTTTTTTTAAAATGACCAAATAAAAACAATATATATTATATATATAATAATAATATATATATATAAAAAGATACCAAAAACCTATAAAAGACAAACAAAAAAACAAAAAAAAAAAAAAAAATATATAATAAATATATATAATAATATATATACATATAATATAATATATATTATATAATATATACAACAAAAAAAAATCAAAAAATAATATATTTAAGATTTTTTAAAATAACACAAAAAAACAGAAAAAGAAAAAAAAATAATACTAATTGGATAATTTGAACAAAAACAAAAAACAAAATAAAAAATAATTATAAATTAAAATTAAAAACATAGAAAAAAGAAAAAGAAAAAAAGCATATACATATATATATGAAATGAAATGATATTTTAAGGTCCACGAGACTAAAAATAGTCAATGAGACCAATAGTTTCCTGTTTTACGCTTTTTGCAATTTAATCCTTCTCCGTTTCAAATTGATGATGAGCTGGCCCAACCTTCCAACAATCCCCTCGTTAAAAAGACAATGCCAAGGAACTGATGCTAGCATGTTCTCATAACTTTCTCTAATGTCTTTGAATGCATCACATTCCAACATGAAATGTTTTTTCGATTCCACAACCCCAGATGTGCAAAATGTACACACCCATTCTTCCCAAACTTCTTTAGGCCTTTTCCACCATCTTGTTTCACACCAAAGTTGATGTGAGTTGGTCCTAAATTGAGAAATAAGAAAATTTTCCTTCCACGAAATGCTAGCTCCAATGAACCTTTTTTGTTGTAGATCACACGTAGGGTTGAATTCCTCAATGTAATATTTATTCTTTCTACCCAACTCTTTTCCCCATACCTTTTTACGAAACTTCTCCATAACATAATCCTTTAGCTCCTTGTTATTTGTGGGACAAGCATTGAGCTAGATATTCCATTTTTGCATCCATGTGTAGTTTTGTTTTATCCATGTTTTCTTTCTTTCACTCATGCCTTCATTGAAGATAACATTAGGCCATCTACCTACTCTCATTTGCTCAATTCCTTTTAGATATATTATGAGCCGCACCATAGGAATTGATTCAATGGGAGTTTCTCCTATTTCACTCAACATTATCTCATAAGGTACTGAACTTTTTATTTTTAACTTGCTCATGCTCAAGCATTTCTGGATTTTCTCAATTTGTTTCCATTTTGAGATAGGAGTGTTGCTAGCCCGCAATTCATACCCATATAATATCACTGAACAAACTAGGATTCCAAAAAGAACTTTAATCATTTTCCAATCCCATAACTCTGCCTCTCTACATCTGTTTTGAAGAGCATATAATGCTTTCCACCCTCATAAAATTCTCTTCTTAATGCAGTCCTCCCAATTGAGTTTGTTGTTGAAATCAACCCCAAGGTACTTGTACTCATTTACTTCTTCAAGAATGTTGTCTTCAAAGAAGAAAGTATGTTGGCTCTGTTTCCTTTTATTAGAGAAAATCATTATTTTTGGTCTTTCTAGTATTGACTTGCATCCCCATTGCTCTACAAAAATGCTCAAGGGCATATAAGTGCATTTGCAATCCATGGGCCGCTTTATAAATTAATATAATATCATCAGCTTATAAAAGAAGCTTTGTCACAAACTCCCCCAACCAAACACCATCTCCATCTTGCATATTTAGCCACTCTTCTAATTTATCAATATATAGACCAAAAAGAGTAAGGGATAGAGGGAAACCTTGCTTGACTCCAATGTAATTTCTAAAGTTTTCTAAAATACCTACTGAGGTTCTAATTTTGACTTTTACTTCTTCATAAAGTCTATGGACAATGGTTCTATAATGCATAGGAATTTCAAGTTCTTCCATTCTACGCCACAACTTATCCCTAGGGACTATGTCAAATGATTTTTTGAAGTCAACAAAGTAGCAAAATACTTCTTCTTTGTCCTCCCAAACCTTTTCAACAATGTGTCTCAACATGATACCATGATCCACTGTAGAATGTTTCGGCCTAAAACCCACTTGTCCTCTTGCCCTCTTTTCTTTTACTTCTACCCACTTACTAATTCTGTCTTCTACCATGCCTCTAAAAAGCTTTGCAAACAAAGGATTGACCATAATTGTTCTATAGTTAGATGGATTATTAATGTCTCCACTTTTAAAAAAGGGGTATTGCTAGGCTATTTGACTCTTGGAAATCCTTGCTGAATGATGTTGTTGAATATTTCCATGATGTGCAGTGCAAGAGCATTCATTCCCCACTTTAGATACTCTGCTTGGAGTTCAAGCAAGTCCTTTTCCTTCGCTATTTTAGCTTATTAATTCCATTCTCGACCTCTTGTAGCATGAAGAGCTTTGAATTTGCATTGATCCTAGGGGGGCTTCACCTCAGATTATTTCTCAAAGTTTACTTTCATATTCAAACCATTGATTGGTTGTAATATTATTTTCAATTTGCTTCTTCCTTGGTTGCAGTTCCTGCTAGAAAAGCTTTGGATTATTCTTGCTTAAATATATTAACTCTTCTCTCCTTGTTTGCATGAACTCATCTTTTTTTCCTTTTTAGTATCTACTTATATAACTTTACATTCATCTTCTCCTTTCCTACCTTTTTCAAGGTTCTCCTTTCCATTTTTCATTCCTCATCAAACCAAGCATTTACAGGAAAACAATTTGATTTTGATTTCCTATTTTTTTCTCTTTTGGACTTCTCAAGTGCACTTTGAATTATATTTGTTAACTCATGACTGTTGAAGCTTTTGAAACTAGTTTTCTCCTTCCGAATTAATCTCTCTAACATTGTCTTGAAGATAGTACAATTTTCTTGTGTTAGAAGAAATTTTCCCCTTGATAATGATTGTCAAGAGCATTGGGTTTTCCTCCTATGATTCCTTTCTTATAACCATGATAACCTTATATAAATTAGGTTATGGTCTGATTTTGAGTCCCAAATATTCTCTCCAATACTAACTTCGTCTATATTTTCTATCAAGCTTTGTGAACACATCACATAGTCAACGACACTTGCCCCTTTATATGTATTGCAAGTGAAGTTCCCAGACCTTTTCCATCTATCTAGACCATTGCAAATAATTAAGTTGAAAGCCCCACATAGTGTAAGCAACTCCTCTCCAAAATGATTGCTAACTTTGTCATCTTCTGAAAACCTCACCCATTGGGGATTCTCCTCTTTAGTGAGCCAAATAGGATTGTTATCCTCTTTGCAAAAAAGAATGCTAGCTTGATTATTTGTTGTTCTAGAATTGAAATCTACCACTAAAAGAACTTCTCCCTGCTAAGAGTACATGGAAATATCTTTTGCTGCATATGGATCCTTGCTGTCAAGCCCCTTATTTTTGTAAGTTTTTTAGACTTGAGGGGAAAAATAGCATGTTGCAATTCTTATGGGATTCTCATTCTTTGATATTTTCAACTATAAATATTGTTTATTTGCATCTTCTTTAATTAACTGAATGCCATGACCTTCTTTTTCTTTCACTAAAGCTAGTATTCCCCCATACACGTTGCCATTTTCTTCTACCTTGTTCCAGAGTGCCAAATTCAAATAACCGTCAAACATAGGAGTTTTGCAACCATCATGCTTGTGAGTTTCCGTGAGACAAATTATGTCTCTACCTTCCGCAATAGGCCCTAACCCAAGTCCCCTCCTCCAAGGATAACCTTTACAATTCCAACAAACTAAACTTAGGTAGACCTGGATAGGATTTGATTGCTACGTAGTTTGGCACATAAGACTCAAATTTGAGTCTTCACCCCTTTTCGTCCATGCTTATCTTGTTGTTTTCATCCCTATTATTGAATTATTTTTTCTTTCTTAACTACTAGCTTGCTGCCCTATTTTGCCCGGAGGCCCAAACATTGCAATAAGGACTTTATCATTGTACAACCATGCCCTTTTCCCTTTATTTATTGTTGCTCTAATTTTCTCCACTTCATTCCTTCTCTCCTCTTGTTGTTTTTTGGTTAAATATTCATCGAGGAAGAAGTATGAGCCTTTCAAGAGTTTCTTTTTGCCCAAAATCTGGTGTTTCTCTTATACGCTTGCCATGGTGACTTTTATGGGTCGAGGCCTCTCTTCACATATCCTCCAAACCATCCTTGCTTGGAAAATTTTCCCTTTCTAATGTAGTTTCTCTTTCAGAAAGTCTCTTGTGAAATTGAGAGTACTTTCATTCTTCCCATAATCTCTTATTCCCCTGATAATAAAGTTTGTTTTCCTATCCTGTCTTTCTTTGTGTTCTATTTCCTGTGCTCTACGAGCACTTTCATCTTCTTCTTCCTCTATCCTTATGTAACCATTAGCGTCTTCAGCTCTAGCTTTGATTTCTTTTGGACTATCTTTCCCACTGTTTCTTTTTGGCTTCTCTTTGGAAATTTCTGTTTTCTATGATACTTGTGTATCTACCCAAGTTTGTTTAGAAATTATCACATCCCTATTTGTTGTTATTAATTCTTTCATGCTTTGACATGCTATCTTCATGCTTTGACATTTTTGTTTTCCTGTCTCTAGAGCCTCTTTTAACATGGTTAACTGTTCTTTTAAAATTCTATTCCCTTCCATTAGACATCGGTTTGCAACTGTCATCTCTGAAATTTTGTGGTCCCTTTCCTGTTCTTTGGCTTCCAAAATCTCCAACCTTGTCCTGGCCTTCATCAGTTCTTGGACACATATATTTGATGACCAAGTAAGAGGTGTAGAAGTGGAACTGTAAATGATTGATTCTTATTTATTTTTGTTTTTATTATTCATTTTCTTTCTTTGAATCAGTTTTCTTCTCATTTGTCCCCATTTAAGGCAAGCAAGCCTACGCCTTAAAATTCCCTCATATTGCTTTGCATTTACCCAAATCCACATTCCTGTTTTGTCTGTTAAAGCAATTTTGATTTGACCCAGATGATATGTTTCCACAAAATCTGAGATTTCCTTGTCATTTTTAACATTTTTACCATTTTTAGTATTGGCAGTAGCTTCTTTCCCTTTCCCTTGTAGCAATTTTTTTGCAGCAACATCATAGGCATCCCTGCTCTTTACGCCTTGGCTGAGCATTTTACATGTTATCGGATGCTTAGATTCCAATTAAAAATTCTCCTCCAATTCTTTCTACGTCATTCGTTGGTTCAAACCCTTGCCATCTTCTTCGAGGCTGCCAAACCCCAACCACTGATACACTAAAGTACGAACCTTTGGCGGAAATCATTAGTTTGATGACTGTAGTGTTGTGCACTTATAAAGTTGGTGATCACAATTTGATGAATTGGGAATCAGACTTGGCTTGCCCAAGGCTTGTGGTCGGCAGGCCTAGGTTAGGGGGAGCTCCCTGTCACCGAGGCCCAACATTAAAAAAATAATTAAAATAAAATTTAAAAAATCATTTCAAAATAAAAATAACAACAGCAAGCCCATGGGCCCTAGGCGATGCTTGGACATCGCCCTTGCCCTACCTAGGCATATGGCCCCAAGGACCCTAGGCATGGCAAGGTAATCGGCCAAGCACCGCTCTAGGCCCATGGTGCTGCTATTTTTTTTTTCTTTTGTTGAAAGGATTTTTTAAAGTTTTTTTATATTTTTAATGTAATAATGTTTTTTTTCTTTTTTTAGTGTTTTAGTAATAATTTCTTTAATGGGATTCCAATGAATCTTTTAAATTTTTTTTTAATGTTTTATATTAATTATTTTTCTAAGTTTTTTTCAATCCATATATTATTTTATTTAATCCATTTTTTTCTTTTATGTTTTTATTTTTTTAAGGATTTTTTTAATCTATTTTAAAATGTATGTTATTTTAGTTTACTCGTAGTTTTTTCTTACTTTTACTAAAAGTTTTATCTGAATCAAATTTTTTTTCAAGAAAAACTTCAAATGTCATCATCTTTAGATATAAAATTCATAAAAATTTCATAAAATTTGCTATTTTTCCAACTTTTATATTCAATTTTTTCATAAAATACATGTTTTTCAATTATATCTATATGCTTCAAGATGTTGATTCATTGTGGGGGAGATCTTAGTAGGAACTGCCCCCAAGAATTTGGAGTTTGGGTCCATCTATCCTTCTTCACTATAAAGTTTTTTAAAGTGAGTGAAAGCTGCTTTCGTGATGCTCCCAAAATCCTTGTGGATAGACTTCCCTTCCTTAATTTATGTAATAGAGTTGAAGCTCTTTCTAGCTTGGGCTTGTTTGTGGAAGAAGGCGGAATTTTTGTCTCCCGCTTTAAGCCATAGACTCTAAGACTTCTGTCTCCAATATTCTTCCTCCAAGAGGCAAGCCTTTTGGAAATTTTGTTGAAGATCAGCCTCCTTATCTAATACATCTCTAGTGATTTCTGCATCTTCATTTTGGGCATGATGTTGATCGAGTCTGTCTTGGGCCAATTTTCTCTCTATTGCAGGGTTGGGGAGGGATTTGGCCCATGATTTTAGGACAACTTTTAGTCTTCTAAGCTTTTCCTCCCAGATGTAGAAGGGAGAGCCCTTCACCGGCATTTTCCAACAATCTTGAACCAAGTTCAGAAACTCAGGATTCTTGACCCAAAGTGGACTGAATCTGAAAGGAATAGGGCCAAGATCGTTATGATTCAATATCTCAAGCGTAATAGGCTTATGATCTGAAATGTTGCAAGGGAGGATGTGCATTCTGGACTCGAGACCAAGCGAAAGAAAGGAACTCTGCACTAGAAATATATCAAGCCTTCTAGCAATGTGGTCGGGGCCTATTCTTTTATTAGACCAGGTGTACTTACCATTGGAAGGAGAGATGTCGAGCAGATCCCAGTCCTGCATGAGATCCTCCACCCACTCCCTTGCTAGATCCCTTATGATACTGCCTCCTCGCTTTTCCTCCGCGTGCAAGGTGAGATTTAGATCTCCAGCAACTATGATGTTTTCCAAATTCTTTGATTCTGATAGTTTCCAGATGGAGTCCCAACAGGCCCTTTTCTCCCCTGCATTTACTGGGGCATAGACATTGAAGAGACAAAATTCCTCCTTTGAGTCCATGTGTGGTAGCTTCAGAAACAACCAATGGGTATTAAGGATCTCTGTAACCAACAAATACTTGGATTTATTCCAGAGAGATCCCAACCTCCCAGAGGCTCCCCATGCTGAGACGGCTTGACCTTTGCCTTCCTTCCAAAATTTTTTACTGATTTGGAGAAACTCGTTGTCCTCCATTTTTGTCTCCTGAATTAAAAGAATATCTGGGGCTTCTATTCTTATAAGACTTCTCATTGCTTCTTCTTTCACTCTACTCCCCATTCCTTTGCAATTCCAGGAGACTATCTTCATCATTTATTTTTATGTTGGTGTGCCCCCTTGGAACCCTGTGCCTGATTTCTTGTCACCTTTAGATTTTTAGCAAGGAGTTTCTCCAGAGTGGGATGACTACCCTCAAGCTTGTCTTTTTAGGTTTCCTGTTCTCTCTTTTCTCTAGCAGATTTGCGGCCCCGTGACGATCTTCTGACCGATGTTTGTGAATCTCCTATTTCCCCTTCCTCCTCGTTGGCTTCTGCTTGTTTTTCCTTATGTCTTTCAGTAACACTTTCTCCTGGCCTTGATCTTGCTGAGGTCCCTTTATCTTGGGTTTTAACTTGCATTTCCTCTTCCTGTGGAACCTCTTATGTAGAGCTTAAGATCTCGTACCTATTTTCTTTGCTTTTTTGTGGAGGTCCATTTTGGGCAGAGGCTGGCTGAGGGCCTTGGTTGTTTGGGGCCCCAGTTTTCTTGTGAGACGTCTTTGTCCTCTTAACCTGATTCCAACCATCCTCCTTCCCTTTCTCTGCTTCTCCTTTGTTTAGGCACCCTCTAGCGAAATGGCCATAGATGTGACATTTGTGGCACTTGAATGGGAGCTGCTTGTAATCCGACTTTTACACATGGGTCCAGCTGCCAACATTTATTTTAATGGCCTCCGAAAGTCCCACCTCTAAGTCGACCTCAACACATATCCGAGCACCGTCATACTGATCCTTGTTGTTTTCCCCGTTGATGAATTTTCCCAGGGCATTGCCTATGTGCTTGAGGAAATCCTAGTTCTAACAATGCATTGGGAGGTTCGGGAACCGAACCCAGACAAGGACTGCCGTCAGAACATCCATGGCAGGATCAAAGTCTGGGGTCCATTTGTTGAGGTAGAGGCCCTGGGGTCCCATGAAATAGGGACCATTCTTGAAAAACAAGTCTTTATCCTCCTTTGTATTGAATTCGAATAGGAAGTAGCCTCTTCCTAGGAAGTATGAAGTTACACTGTTCTTGATCAGAGGGATCCAGTTCTTGACAACCCAGATCTCCATCAATTTTGGAGAGGGCCAAAGGCCCGTGAACTGACCCACCAAGGTTTGATCTGCCAGGGACAAGGTGACCTAGATCAGGCCCTCAAGAGGAAGGGTGATCTCTGGTACATCCTCAAGCTTTTTGACAAACTTGGTGGCTTATGACTTCTTCTTAGGCAAAGAAGCTAGTAGATAGTTGAATGCAGCTTCCGCAGCAAGGGGAGGAGGCAGTGAAAGAGAAAGAGGTGATCCCTGGGTCTCCATGATCATGAGGCCCACGCAGCAATCATATCTAATCAAAGATTGCTGCTAGACCTAGCTACACTTTGACAAGTAGTAGGGAAACGCTGCATCTCACAGCCGAAGAGGGAATCACTAGCATGATCGGATCAGAGCACTTTCAGAAATGGTACTGAGGGGCGTGAGGCACAAATCGCAAGCAAGATTGGCCAAGGAGGTTGCAACCCTAGCTGCGTGCACAGCAGCGGTAACACAACAGCTTGGAGGTGCAAAAAAAAAAATCCTATAGGTTAGCAAAGATCACTAAAAGAAGTAAGGGATGCTCTCTTTGACATGGAGCTCGATAAAGCCCCAGGCCCAGATGGTTTTCACCGCAAGATTCCTCCAATCCTGTTGGTAGATTGTGGAAAATGACCTCTACAAAATGATCTTGAAATCTCAAAATTGCTAGAAAATAGGGGGTTGCACCAATTCTACCTTCGTTGCCCTCATCCCCAAGGAAAAGGGCGCTAAGGCTTTCAATAGGTTTTGTCCCATCTCTCTTTGCAACATTGGATATAAATTAATCACAAAGGTGATCACCATAGGCTAAAAGGTATCCTCCCATCCATCATTCCGGAGAATCAAGGTGGGTTTGTTCAAGGGAGACAGATTGCGGACAACTTCATCCTAGTTCAAGAGGTGATTCATTCAAGCCTACAACGCAAAGAGAAAGGTATGGTAATCAAACTAGACTTGGCAAATGCTTTTGATCGAGTCAAACTTAGTTTTCTTTCAGAAGTCATGCAAAAATTTGGCTTTGGAATGAACTTTATCAATTGGATTCGAGCTTGTATTGCTGATCCTTGGATCGCTCCCTTGGTGAACGGGAGAGCAGTAGACGTTTTCAAAGCATCAAGAGGACTCAGGCAGGGTTGTCCCCTTTCCCCACTTCTTTTCGTCCTCCATGTTTCTGTCTTGAGCTTCTATTTAGATCATAAGCTGGTTGATTAAGAGATCCTGGGGCTCAACATTGCCAGAGGGGTTAAAAATGTAAACCATGCTTTATTCGCCGATGATAATCTCCTTCTAGGGGCTGCCTCCACCCGATCTACCTTAAGGTTCAAGGAAGTACTGGATGAATATTGTGAAGCTACAAGCAGCATTTTAAACAAAGGGAAATGCAATGTTTTCTGTTGGAATATCTCTACCAACACCCTCACCACCATCTCTATAACTTTAGGCTTCTCTGCCTCCCTCAATTGGACTTCCTTTATCTATCTAGGCCTTCCTATCTTCTGAAAACTTGCCTACAACAAAGACTGGTTCCCTTTGCTAGACAAATTCAAGGCAAAAATTCAAGCTTGGGGATTCACTTGGCTAAATCTTGCCGGCAAAATATTCTCATCAAATCCATACTCAGTAGTCTACCCATCTTCCAATTCTCTGTTATCCTAGCTCCAACTACCATCATCAGGAAAATGGAAGCCTTCATCCACAAATTCTTTTGGAAAGGTGGCAATCACAATGAAAGAAAAATCCCATTGGTAAGCTGGGATGAAATCTGTAAGCCCTTGAATGAAGGAGGTCTGAACTTTAAGGATCTTAGTCTTCAAAACACAGCCATGGGAGCCAAGATTTTTTGGAAAATCATTGGTCCTCATTCAGGCTGGGCACAAAGAGCATTATGGAAGAAGTATTTTACTAGGGTGCGGAAAACATGCTTGGACAATTCCCTGCCCACCACCAGATCGCAATTGTTAAAACTCTGTCACAAAACAATTCCTCTAATTAAAAAGAAGCACATTTTGGATACGCGGCAATGGAAAAGAAATCAGTCTCTGGGATGACGGTATCATGATGTACCCTCCCCTGTCAAGTAATGGCTCCCTTCAAGCATTGCGTTTGTGGTTGGATGGCGCTAGCCTCTTTACACTTGGGACGTCTCGACATGGACAGGCAACACTTGGCTACGTTGGAACCTACCGCCCGTGCCAGCTGAGTTGACCAATGATCAGGACAATCTACTCACACTGTTGAATGGGAAGGCACCTTTGCATGCTAGGAAGAAGGATGCCTGTGGCTGGGGAGCTAAGCCTGGAACATATATAGTAGCGCAGGGGCATAAATCATTGTAGGAGCGTCCACATGTTCCACCAAATCCTATTGTGTGGAAGGGTCTATGGAGTTACAAGACCATGCCAAAGGTGGAATTTTCCTGTTGGTTGTTATGCCATAAAGGAATTCTTACTAAGGACAGGTTAAAGAAGAAAGGATTCCATGGACCCTCACGATGCCAATTGTGTTGTGACAATGAAGAGAATGCCCACCATTAAATGTTGGAATGCAAATACTCAGTAGAAATCTGGCAGAATCTCTTGAGCCATTGGAAAAGAGTGTTCATATTGCCAATTTCTATGTTTGATTTATTTTCAACCTGGTGAAATTGTTATCCAGAAACACTTCCAAAAAATGAAAGCTTTAAGGCTGCTTGGCTCTCCTTACCAAAATTTATCTGCTGGAAAATTTGGCTTGAGAGAAATAGAAGAGTTTTCAGAGATGAAGGGAAAAATCCGAAATTCATCATAATCAAGATAAAAATTCAATGGAAAGAAAGTCTAGGTGAGAATTTGTCAGATTCGAACCTAAGTCAGCAGGACTTAGATTGGGGCACTTCGTTGGATCTCCATTTCTCTCGAGAAATAAGACATCACAGGGAAAAAAAAGAATGACAATTCAGAGGGAAGGAGAATGAACTATCAGAATGGCTCACCAGGAAATCTAGGCATACCTTGTTCTTTGATGGGGCAATGAAAGGAAACCCCGGTATGGCAGGGGCAGGAGGAGTTATAAAGAACAAGGAAGGCAGAATTGTGACTAACTTTCCTTAGGGAATAGGGTACTCCACAAGTATCCAAGCTAAAGCCTTGGCGCTTCTTCAAGGTCTCAAGCAAGTCAAGGCCCTTGGTTTAACAAAGGTAAATGTTATCGGAGATTGTCAGTCCATTATTAAAGTCATAGTGGATAATTCTCCTCCTGCTGATCTTAGATTTGCTAGAGTGGTGTTAAGAATCAGAATTTGGTGAAATCTCTTCAGTCTGTTAATTTCTTTCATGTATTAAGGGAGAACAATAAGGATGCTGACTCAGAAGCCAACAGAGCAGTGCCTCTTGCAGCTGGCTCTCTCTTGAGAGATGGGGTCGAGGAGTGGGGCTCCATTCCATAATCTTGTTCTCATGTTTTACTACATTATACTAAATCAATTTGTTTGTGTCCATAAGATAGGGAAAATAATGGAAATAGATTCTCTAGTTCCGAGTAAGAAACATTGGCGCCCAAATCTTGGGGCCTTTGATCATCTGGTGGAAGAAAGTTCATGGGCTTGGCCTGAATTATTGTAACCCATGAAAGGCATTTTAGCCACAGTTCTAATATAAACCCATATTTGTTCTTGTAAAAAAATATATATATCTATATGCAAAAATTGTATTTTTTGCCCAGTGTTTAAAATTATTATTTTTTAGTGACAATTATTTTATGTGTATTGAATTATTAATTAATGATATAGAAATATATAAAAATTCCTAACCTCGAAATATTAATGTTATTATTCTTTTTAACTTTGCCAACAAAATTAAAAATTTCATTACAAAAAAAGCATTGCAAAGAAAAACAAAAAACACATGTTTGAAAACCCTTAAAAACAAACATTTTAGGATGAAAAATAAGAAAAGGAATAAGACAACTTGAAAAATGGTTAAATACTCAACATTTAAAAAAAATGTGCATACTTAGGAGATAAGAATTGTCAAAAATATGCATTAAAAAAAATGCTGATGCTTTTCAAAATCCGCATCAAAATCACCAACATTTTAAAAAAATTATCCACACTTAATACATTAGAAAATTTAAAGTGTCAAAAATAAACCCTTTAAAAAAAGGGGTTGATGTTGCATCAACACTTTTCAAAATCAACATGAAAATCACTAACATTTAAAAAACAATGTTCATGCTTGATACATAAGAAAGTTTAAAGTGTTAAAAATATGCTAAAAAAAGGGCATATTCTGAATCATCACTTTTCAAAATTGAATGATTTTTTGCTACCTCAAAATAACGAGTGCTTGGTATAGTTCTTGTTTGATAGTTTACATTGTTAAACAAAAACATATTAATTGTACCCTTTGTATGCTAGCACCAAGCATGTTGACCTAAACATTTTCACAAAACAAAACCTCTTGTTAGTTACATATTTCAAAAACAAAAGGACAAATAGAATTCCATCAAGGTTAGCAAGTACATCAACTAGTAGTTTAAATCAACATTCATATAACAAATTAATTTACTCATCCATATAAAATTAATTTCTACTCTATGTGTATGAGCCCTTTTAAGTCTGGTGTTGAAACTAGAGCTCTAATACCACATTGTAACACCTCCCACCCCTTATGCCTTAGGTTGTGGGAGTGTCACTGGTTTAACCTAATTGCCAAGCTCTATTGTGAATATGGGGATACAACAATCCATTTTTCTCAAATTATTTAGATTCTAAAACAAATTCCACCATCACAATTAGCTCATAGAGAGATTTTCAATGATATAAATTTTACCTTAGTATGAGTCATGGGTAGAAAGTTATTCCCTTTAAAAATTTATCCCATTAAAGAGGCCACATCATCAAGAGGGATCTACGTGGGACCCATGTGGCCATAGTTGGCCCACATGGTGCCATGTCACCACCATGTTGGGTCCATATGGAATTTGTGTCATATCAAGTCAGGATATCGGCATCAAGGTTATTTCATTGATGTGCATTATATGATTTGGTTGACGGTTGAAGGTCGATGGCTGAAGATTGTTATCGACTCATCGACATCAACCTCCCCACACAATTGTCCACTTAACTTTTCCTAAGTTCCAGTGGCCTAATGTATCGAGGGTTCTATGTGGAACTCGCTTCATACTAGTAATGACACATCATTTTAGTTACCTAGTACTACGTTTCCAGTATAGTTGTTCCCCGAGCTAGTATTCCCCAAAACTACTTTCCCAATTCCATGTTCCCCGAGATCACCTCCCTGGTACCACATTTCGTAAAGACACATCCTCAGTCATATTCCATGGGATTAAATACCTTGATATTGCATCTCCCTAGGACTCGAGATCACTTCCATGAGTGTCATTTTTCTTGGGATCACTTCCATCGAGATCATCTCCCCAACGCCATTTGCCTTGAGTGCCTTGTTTCTCTATATTGTTTACAATGGGATAGTAGATTTAAAACATGGATTAAACATTGATTAAGCACTAAGTAATTGTATGCATTAATAGGATGATAACTTAATCCTATATGTACCATTCAATAGAATGTTATGTAGAAACACGTGATCTCAATGGCATTATTCATTTCATCAATTCACTAAAATATTAACTAAACGACCATTTGCTCCTTGCATTATTTGTATTCTATTTAAACTTATTCAAAGGGCTATGATTATCAATTCACCACACATGAACACATAGGTTATCATAATTAAACAAGAAAAGTTGTTGCCTATCTATCAAATATTGTTAATCATATGAAAAAATTGAGCGAGGATATTTAGAATCTATTTCTTTCAAATATGTGAGCATACGCACATAGTATCTCATAATGATCATGAACATAACATTGAAAAACACAATCAAGAAATTTGTTAACATTCATAGACACACAAGATCTCATACTAGTCATAACCAAAACATTGAACATCGTAGTTCATGATTCGAATATGCATATAAAATATACATATTTGTATTTATTAGACTAGTTGGAGACTGAAGAAGGGACATCCACTCTCGACCCAACCATAGAATAGCTACATCGCGACTTTCTTGTAGCTAAACACCAATGTTTGAGGAGATGTTTTCTCATGGTTTTGACATGAAAGTCTTGATTAAACACTCAAAGTATGGAGTCCACTGTCTAGTTGGGTTATTAACTATCCTCTAATAGCAAGCACTAAGGTGGTTTATTAGTTGTAACTATAACAAGAACCAGGTTGGTTTATCAGTTTTTTCCTAGTAGTAATCACCACAGTGACCCACTCTTTCCTATGAGTTCATTCACAAGGATCCACGCAAGGTTCATATGGGGTATTCCTCAGTCTTAGGAGTTGGAATCCATTGTCTAGGTGGTTTATCAACTTCCTTTTCATAGAAAGCACCACGGGGGCATGGTGTCCATTTCCTAGGTGGTTTATTAGGTACTTAGAAATCATCATAGTAACTGAGAATTCCCTTTATAGTTGGTTTATTAGCTATACAAAAATAACCATAGTGATTTAGTCATCCATTGAGCCTTG
>APFE031505016.1:0-10780 GCA_000404065.3 Pinus taeda | reverse complement strand
TTCAAGGAGATGTTTCTTCTGAGATTCGTGTGCCAATAGGATTTGTCTCTCAATAAGTGTAAGTCTTTGGCCTGATTTGTGTTTATCCTCTAATTTTTGTATGGTGATTTCCACAGCTGGTGTTGTGTGTTCAGTTTTTCCCAAAGGGTCTACTCCTAGTGATAGGTTAGTTTTTCGATGGGGGGTTTTTGTCAATCTACCTCTATTATCTCTAGATCTAGGCATCAGAAAACATGACTTCTAAAGTGATAATCAAATCTATGTTGCGCTTTTGTTTATTTAAACTTTTTTTATATTTTGATTTTTTTTTCGAAATCCTCTAACTACGCCTCCTCGGCAACGACGCCAAAATGTAGTGGCCAATCTAAGGTGCTAGATTAGACTAGATTTATTATCAACCACGGTAATTAAACTTCGAGGAACATGTCTAAAGTCTATAGGCATAAAGGATTCCTAACTAAGTGTTTATTGTGATAGGCTACAATACTCCTTTACAAAAGGTTAAGATATGTTTCCTCTCACCTTAACACTCAGATCACCTAATTTATCTAATTGTCCTAAAGGTAAAACATATTGCTAGACTGAGATTTTAATCCTCTTACAAGGATGCTATGCACAAAAACTCTGTCTAGTTAACACTTAAGCATTCATGAAAAATCAAAAGCACATTGTATTTTAAATGCATGAAAATAGAGTCTATGGAGATGCTTTAAAATATAACGATGGATCAAATCTCTAACAAGATATGGTTCAATGATCTAACGATAAAATCTTCAAGCCATCACCATAAATACCATTTGCGAGAATTTCTAATCAAATCGACAAGATCATAGCCATGGAAATAACACTAAACACTATGCACACTATTCAAATTCAAAAACTGCTAAGGAAATGAAATTAATTGTATACCAATCCACGCAAGGCCCATCCACGCTTCAATGGAACAATGAAGTAAACTCAAGCAACAAGAGTATTAACGCATAAATGCTATTAGATTAACATGGTTACTGTAATTAAGTTCTTAAGGTTGCAATCACATACAAGAGTTCTGTTCTCAAACAATACACAGAGATAATAATCGTAACTCCTTTTGAAAACAAAATAATACACAGTCTTTATCTGCTTGTCCTTATTTGAATCGAATGTACGTTCATTAAGAAAATGTTTCTGCTTTTACAATGGATTGATTTTTGGCCATCTCTAATCTAAAACGATTTCCAAAAAAAAAACGAAACCAATTTGGGAAACCATGGCTTTTTACTGCCTTTGTAACCAAAAGGCTGGGGTTTGACGAGCGTTGACTGCATAACCATGAGCTTTTGATTTGCTGTAGAATCAATTTTTCACCATGCATGTACATTCCAGGTCTCGTTCCCATCCATTGCTTTGGCTTTCCTATCATGCCACGTGTCAGATGATAAACCATTTACAGGATGTTATAACTTCTTGTAATCTTTTTGTTGAAAATTATTAATTTCTAACATAAAAAATCATAAATTAACTTTAATGTAAACTAACAACTATAATTCTATTAATTAATCAATTTTGATTGATATAAGGGGTCTATGGAGGAAACATATAGACAAATGATGGTGTTTTTAGAAGAAAAAGATGGTAATGAAATGGTACCAACATGGAGCATATTGCATCTGTTGCTCCACAGTTTTTTGCAACGGTTGCGAGGATTGCCCCTCAGTTGTTGCAGTTGACCTTGCTACAAGGTTGTTTTCCCTTGCTATTGTGTGGATAACTCTGGCTGCAACAAAGGTTGCCCTTGTTGTAACAAAGGTTTCCTTTATTGTTATAGAGGTTGTCCTTACTGTTGCAAGGGTACTTGAACAGTTCCTCGAAAATTTTTGAACTAAATCTGGCCATAGCCACCATGGAAAGTGGATGTGCCAAGCTAAATGTACTACCAAGGCTGAAGGGTGTAAGGTGGATTAACTATTCCTTGGGAACCATATGGAAGGTAAAGAGTTTGGTATTCGACTTGAGCATCATAAGGCTGGTGATACTAGACATTGCTTGACCCAAAAAGACCAATGATATTTTGAACTTGCTGGTACTGGACATTTCTTGACCTAGCAGGACCAACGGGGTTTCGAATAATCCAAAAGAATGTTGGTTCACACCAAGCATGTGAACCTATGAGCCACTCACATTGGTGGCACCTTACAGTATAGAAACATTCAGATTCTCCCCCCTAGGTGGTGGCACATCTTGGCCATTGATCGGAGGTATTCAGGACATGATAGAGACCACCAATTGAGCTAGATGGTAACTGGGATAGATGATAAAAGAGGGTTCAAAATGGAGGATTGCACTGGGATTCAGGTAACAGAATGTTGGGAGGTCGAGTTCCCAATGAATGGACCTATAGTAGACATGGCCTGAGATGCCCAAAAAGGGTTATGGTAAAGTGACGATGCAGTAGGTGTACCATAAACCAATTTTGCCAAGGATACATAATTAAGTAGCAATTCCTAATACATATTGATGGGAATGATCCTTATATAGGGGAAACCTTCAGGATGAAATGGATATTCTTCCTCCTCGACAGTTTGTGGAGTAGAAAATTCTTACTCATCTGGAGAGGTGACTGGAGCATCACCTGGGGGTTCCATATCTTAGAGAAAACGATGGCGAACAACCAAAGAAGTACAAGGGGATAATTCCTAAGGAATACCCAGCTAGTTTTATAGATTTTACTGACGCTAAGGTGATATCACAACAGTGTCAAACAAAGGATTCGAAGGATAGATCACCAGTCCAATTTGACTGTCAGTGGTCAGCGAACTCTTAGGAGTTTGAATGGGATTGTCCAGAGACTCTGGGCCAAAATAAGCAGGTGACCCAGTATTTGAAGTAGGTGGAGGACGTGATGACAAAGGTTGAATACTCAGAACAATTCCAAGTTCAACAGCTTGGTCCTCGAATGACTCTGGTAATTCAGGAAATGGCTCCTCTGATAATCTTTCAAACGAAGGAGAGGAAGAGGAACTAGGTGAACAAGATGGTTCAACCATGATGACCTTATCTTAGTTAAGAAGAAAAGAGAGAGATAAACTTCAAGGCTTTAAAATTTTGTTTAATGGAAACTCACGAATGGTCCAAAAAGACTAACAGGATGTTATAATATTGTGGGAAATCAATTTATTAAGACGCATAAATAGACTAGTGCTCTTTCATGTTTTAAGATTCGAGAAAGAAACAAAGCTGACTCTATCACTTTCGATTGGAAACGAGCTCGAAAGGATAAACACTCGAATGATATTTTGATTTTAATGAGTCACAACGATCAAATGACTGCTTTGGATGGTCTAGGTAAAAAGGATTACCAGGCAACAGTGAACTGTAGAATACCTCCCGATGAACCGAGAAGTACGTGCATGCAATCTCCCAGAATGTTGTGTCCAGTGTATCACGTTTGCAAGGCAACTAACTCAGCTTCCTATGGATAAAGAGTTTTATCCTAGAGGGGTCCCCCATTATATACTCAATGGTAGGGGGAGCACAAATCTATACTAGCATTGTCTAATGCCGAAGCTAGTGACAACTGCTAGGTTTAAAGACGTCAAAACATGTCTCTAGCCTAGACCTTCTAGATGTGATCATGAGATTTCAAATGTGCCTTAGTTTAATTGAGTTCATTTTTAAAGTTTATCTTGAGTTATGTCTTTAGTGTTCATGCCTCAGTGATGTGACTCGAAAAACCGTAAATGCAACTAAATGAGACAAGGCCCTTTCAATTCGATGAATTGTCTACACTAGAGAGGGTAGAAAACACACAATCAAATGCAAACAACTAAGAAACAGAAAGCAAAATGATTTTTCACTACTTCACTTTTTGAGAAAATAAACTAATGAAAAATACATTCCAATTCCTAATTTCCTAACAAGTATATTTCTAACAGTCTTTCCAAAAGAAAAATGAGTTATTTTTCTTTTCAAATGCCAATGTAATCCTAGTATTTAATGATGCCAACTACCGTAGCAAACTAATGTAGCAAACTAGAATTTCATACTTTTCATGAAATGACGAATTTTGTTTTTTGCATAAAACACTTCAATGAACAAGTTTTTTGGGACAATTAGGTCTTTAAGCAAATGAAAACACAAAAACAGAATCTCTTTTAGACTAGTGAAACACTGACTTTACCAAAAACAAGACAAGCAATGTGATCCATGACAGAAAAGAAACGTTTAGACAAGAAAAAGAAAACTTTTCAAACTTGTGGAATGGAGGTCAAAGCCGTAAACGGACCATAAATGAAATACGAGGAGTAAATGCACCAACAACTCAACTCACTGAGTTCACAATCAGGTGAATGGATGACAATCTCGATGCCCTAGTGCCACTAACCATCTAATGACCCAAGAAATCAAGCGAAAGTATGACAAATCAACAAGAAAACAAATGAAATGAAAAGCAACTTTCTAGTCAGGGAGAAAATGGTCTAAAAGGCTTATGGGTTTGAAATCATGAGAGAAAAACATACTAGCCAAGATTTTGGACAAACCATAATCTTCACTTACAGGCATCGGTGCGACTGCCTAACTAACAACAAGAACCAAAAGGAGTTCGGCGCAACTTTTTTTCAACATATTGCTCTAATTGGCATGACTGTCAGTGAATTAAGAGTTTTGAGTGAGGAAGCTAAGAAAAAACTAAAAAAAAAATTAAAGTTGGGACCAAATTTGCTACTATGAATTTCAAACTCAAACCAGTAAGCAAAGGAAAATAGATAGAACCAAACGGAAAAAGTGGAACTAGAAAAGTTCACACAAAACCATGAAATCTCAAACAAACAAATAGAAGGATTTTTTCCCCAATATGGTCACCAAATTGTGGTGAAGTAAAATTATGAGTGAAAACAGAAACAATTCCTCTAGCCCGATGATGGGTATAGCCATAACCAATACATTCTATGGAATATTTCCTTAGGTTATAACCAATTAATAGGGCCTACCTATTAGTATGCTTATACCATTTGGTGATGAACTTGCTTGCTCATTCCAGCTATCTCTAATTTCCTTCTTCGCACACTTGAAACAAGTAAACAACATCAACAACAACCGTGATAATAGACAAATTGTAATTTAACCTACTTAACAAGTCAAGAAACATTAATCCTTGAACATGTAAGATGACACATCATGTAGGAAATCAATCGATCGTTGCATATATATTGAATCAAGAAGAGATTACAACCATTGTCTTGGCGTTGTCATTCTCCTCTAACAAAACTAGGTTCCCACACACTTCCGTTAGCATTCCATGATGGCCTCAACAATGACATTTTTAAGGCTCTTCCTTTTATGCTTCACACTAAACCAAATTCATGCTTCTCCTTGACAAAACTAGAGAGATACAACTATGAATAGTTTGTTGTTTACTCCAACTTAATGAGCACTAGCACACCAATCTTAACACTACAACACTAGCTTGTGCTTGGGAAAAAGGGAGGTTTATATAGCATGAATGGATGGGAAATAGATCCTCCTCTCATGGGAGAAGGTCGTATCTCTTTAGGTAGTTCCATCCTTACAGGGGAAAGGATCCCAAACTGACATACTCGACCCCATCCGGCCAAACCATTTACCAGAATTCCATTACAAAGCTTCTAGAGCTGGAAACTTTGGATCCTTATTTAAAAACTTTCCATAAGAGTACCAGCACAACTGGAACAAAGCTCAATCACTCCAGTCGGCACTAGGGATAATGTTAATTCCTGCATATCAATGCAAGGAGGAGAAGATTCATTAGTGTCTGTCTTGTAAATTGGGAAAAACAGGATATTTTGAAGAAATGGTGCAAGAGGGAATTGTTCTGTTGATGAAGAGGGACAGAATGGGAGTTTCTTCATGAAGGGAAAGCATGTAGTGTTCACTGTATAGGTCCTCCAGGATCCAGGAATGGGGAGTACATGGACAGTGAGAAAATGTTGTGTAACACTATAGATTATCCAAACTAAAAAATTTCACCCCTAATGCAGCTAAAAAAGCTAAAATAATGCAAGATAAATGTTAGACCATATACCGAGAAAAAACAACATGTTGAATGGTCGCATGGATTTCTTGCAATTGCCTGGGGAAGATTTGCTCCTCTTTCACTCCAGAACACTCTCACAACACTCAAATAGTGAAAATGAATGGTCCAGAACCTTCTTGTAGTCACTGTGGAGGTATGAATCACCTTAGTTAGTCATTGAAATAGACGTTTTTCATTTCCTATGTTGTTTATCATACGCCATTTCAATATACTTCCAATATTACTCATGCTTTGATGAAGAGGTTTCAGTGTTGAATTGTAGAAATGACCATGTTCGATTCACTATGAGCGTTTTCTTTTATGGGATCTTTTCTCGCTCTTGAATTGAAATTGAAAAATCCCTGAGTTTTCGTCATCAGGCTCGTAAAACTCCTACGACAACAATATGAGCACTTTCTTTTTTGGAACTCTTTCTCACTCTTAATTGAAAAATCCCTGAGTTTTTCCCTTCTTTGGGCTCGTTAAATCTACAAAGAAGGCATGAGCAGTTCATTTATCTCTTTTTCCTCACTCATTAAATTGAGAAATTTACCTCAAGTCTTCTTCATTCGACTCATTAAAATTTGATGAAGATCTATTTAGTTTGTCGTCTTGTGACTCATTAAAATTTCATGATGAATATCAAGTTAACTTCGTCCCATCATACTCTTAATAAAATGAGGCAAACATTTAATGAGAATAGGTTTATCACTTTATCCAGACTCATTAGAATAACTTATGGAAAAGGAACCATGTCAGAAATACTATTAAACTTTTGTCGCACCTGGTTAATAACTATGACAAAGGGACCCCCTTGGTGTTTCTCTTTACGATCGTTTCAGAATCTCTTAATATGAAAAGATCACCGATTTTACCACCTGGACTTGCTAAACTTAATCTAATGGGGAAAATTGGACAACACAATTACTTTATGTCAGTATTTTGGATAGGTTTTTTTTGCAGCAGTAGTTCCCTTGAACATGGCACTCCCTCAGTAAAACCTCCTTTTTGTTGACCTCTCAAAATGAAACTTACCATCCTATGAGTTTATCCAATATACTCTGTTGTTCTTGCATCCCTGTATCCTAACACTCTTTGGTGTTCATGAGTCTAGAGTTGTCTGGTTAAAACCTTTGTGTCTTGCCTTCTATTATTCAAGGGATCCCTTTATCCTCTGTTTCCTATATCAAACCATCAATCATATACTTCCATCATGCCCTCTGTCGATTTGACACATTGCTCAAAATGTTTCTTTAAAAAACGATCATTCTTGTCTCATTTTTTGTCAACTGATGTAGGGAACATTATTGCCTACCATTCGACAGATATCTTCCTATCAACTTCAACACTCTATCTAGGAAGAAAATCCATAAACATATCAGTGCCTTGGAAATTGTAAACATTAATGGAAATTTACCTTATGTTTGATCAAGTGTTTTCATTATTGGCTCTTGATTGAATGATTCTACGAGTGTCCAACGACAACATCATTATTCACACTGTCTAGATTGTACTACGCATCTTGGAGACCATCATCATTATCTATGGCCATCCTCGCATTTGTTAACAATTTTCATTATTGACTAGTAATCAAATGATTTCATACATGTTATACCTCAACACCTTTATTCACATGTGTCGAAATATGTTGTTAAGATGAAGCAGTGATCAAGACCTTCGGTAGAGGCTTACACCACTCAGCCCTATTACCTCTCCCAAGCTACGTACATTATTTTTTGGAGACAACTCGTCAGGATGATCCTATTATGACATAAGTTCCACATTGTTCTTAATGGTGAACATGATCATCATATCTCTTTGTTGAGAAATAACTTTGGCATAGCTACTGTGCATGGGAATGTTCGACTCAGGACATGATTTTAGATTTTACATATGTGGTTTTATCAGGTTTCTCATAGTCCTGAATCTATGATCCTTTCTCTCTTTTTCCAACATAGAATTTCTAAAATATTTCAGTGATCATCTTCACTTCTGATCTCACACTTTAGGGGGCATCTGTTATACAGGAAAATGACCTCCTCATCAGCTCAGAGGAGAAAGGCATTTTGATTGAAAGATTGACCAAGTTCACAATCATGTTTTTCAGGGTAACGCTCCCCAAGAACTAGAAAGGAGCCTTATAACGCTCCTCAACCATGAACGAGGTGCGTTAGTCCCTAGGGTAACTCTCTATATTTCCTTAGGGATAGCGTTAGTCAGGTTTGGTAAGTTTTTGGAGGTCAAAGGAGCGGGTTGACTGAATAATATCCTACAATTTTCTCATATGTTTACCCAAAAAGTAGGAAACATCCAGATTCAACCTATTTGAGGATATTACTATTCCTAACAGAGTCTAATGAACATGGAAAGAGAAATAAATCATGGAAAGATCCAATTTTTTTCCAAAGGGAGCTCATGAAAGAGTTGGCAAGGTTTAGCCTCTCATTCTATATATTTGAGGCTTGGGAAATTATGAAAACGGTCGAAAGAATTGAAAGGATGACCTATTGACTGTTGAAGCTTTGCATTAGAAATTGGTTCACCAAGAGGTTAAGAATAGAGGGAGAGAGAGAGGATATGAAGGAGTAAAGGAAGCTTGATGCAACTGATGGTTGTAATCACTCTTTCTTATCATTAATATAGACCTGCAGTTGTGTTGTCTGCCCCATGGTGTTGATGTTGTGATTCATTTACATGCTTATGCAATACCATTGATTATGAGTAGCTTAGTTCTATGTAGTTAGATATCCTTATGTATTCTTGTTTTGATTATCAAGGTTATATGTTGTAGTATTACTTCTCATCTTTTCTATGTGCAGGTATTGATCTAGGAGCTAGCTGAGAGGTCTTCCACTCCACTACTTTGGGTTCCCCGCAACACTACACCAAGATGTGAGGTAAAACTCTTCCTTCTTGTTTTGATTATCATTTCATTGATATGGATATGTTCATGTCTCTTTGTGCTAGTTGCAGCTAATATGATATGTCTTCCAAGGATCTCAGGAAGATCCTTGAGGGTATTTCCACCACAATAACCCATGCATTAATCCCTATAGCACACATGCAGAACATGGCTAATGGTGCAACATACTCCTATATTTTGCAATGACATGAGAGGGAAACACTGACAGGGTTTATAGAAAGAGGGTCATAGGGAGACTAACCAATTCCAAAACTCAATCATAACCCTAATGAATTGAGTCAAGCATGGGGAACCTGAAATTTTCTGAAGTACCTTAAAATTTTGGGTGTTCTTGTAGTGCCTACAACACCACCCTTTTTTTACCTAGGATTTTTTTTTACAAAATAGGAAAATTATTTTCCTTTTCCCTCTCTAAGAATACATTTCTATCTATCTATGCTTTATCCTTATTTTTCCATCTCATACAACATTTCTCTCTGGTTGTATTGTTTCTTATCTTTCCACCCAACATAACATTTCTCTCTTTCTATGTTGTTTCTTGGTCGCAGACTTCCTCCCTAGAATATTGGAGAAGTATAGAAGGTTGCAACTATGACCATTATCACTTTCCTCTTTTTTGTCCACTTGGACTTAACCACTTCAATAGTTTTTCTGGAAACAAAGAAGCCAAAAATAATTGCATGTTTTTTCCCATAATTTTTCCAAGAGAAAAACAATTATTTTATTATAACAAAATTTATTTACATAAGTCAATCAAACATAGTCTTGGTCATTTTTAGTCAATTTAGTTGTCCTAAATGTATTACATAAATTATCGCCCAGAGTTGGTAAACTTGTGAAGTGCAAGTGCACTATATATGCTAGATGCCTTTTCAGTTTAGTAAGATAATGATTGTGGATGGTTTATTTTTAAGGTTTTTCTTTATTCCTATGTTCCTAATGAAAACTACAGATTTATAATATTCAATTCTTGAGAAGGAAAGTAAGGTAAGATATCATGATCTTCTTTAATTGACTATTGTTAGTTACTATGTAAATGATAAAAACAAATCTATCTAAATTAATGTTCTACAAAGATAATTACCTCTACTCTAAAAATAATTACTTCTATTCAAAGATAAAATTCATAAAACAATCTAGATTAAGATCTACACACTGCAATTATCAACCTTAATTGAAATATTGAAACAAAATGGGAAAGAATGTGATCTAAACAAATATACCTATTTATGAAAGGAAGGAGATTTATATACAATCCTATTTTAAAAAGCATGAAATGAATTGAAATCGACACAAAACAAATAAAAATATGATAATGCAATTCTGGAAAAATAATCAAATGAATTGAACTGAATACTAAGAAAATGAATGAACCTCAACTGTCTGCAGGGGTCCTCCACAAAAAATAATTTTTATAACTCTATCTCAATAGTTAACTACGCATGTGTTATAGACATTTTTGGGCACTTCAACCCCAATCACAAATGTCCATAAATTGAGGGCTCTTAAGTCCCTAAAAGGGTTGCTTCACTGCCTAAAGGAACAAGGTCAACTGATTACATCATCTCCCAGAAGTTCTCCACTGAAAACTACTCAGAAATGGTCAAAATTGGACCATATGGAAAGCTCCATGTAGAGGGTGAGATACATGTCACATTCCCAATATACAGGGTGTGATGCATACTGTTTTTCTCCTCTGTAGGGTGTGATGGTCGGGAATGGACAAATGGAAGGGACCAAAATGCGAGGTGGAAGATCATGGAATCTTCCAGAAGCTTCCCCTCTGACACTTGCCACTCCATTTTTGACCATGGATGAGTAAGAGA